>JANLJB010031199.1:2184-38698 GCA_026212285.1 Bursera cuneata
AATTAGGGTTTCGATTTTATTTTCATTGTTTCGTGATTTACGATCATTCTTTTTTTCTCTGCTTAGAATCCAAATGGTGCAAGTATCATATAATATTTTCATGTAATTAAATATATTATAGATTTTTTGTTTAAAGAGGGCTGGCACTAGTGGTAACCAAAAACGAAAAATCAAAAATAAAAAAACATTTGGAGATGCGGGGTATCGATCCCCGTACCTCTCGCATGCTAAGCGAGCGCTCTACCATCTGAGCTACATCCCCGTGCCATTGTTCCCTTGTCAGTTTATATAGTTATAAACGTTTACTTTTGTCCTCTTTCAACCTCTTGCCTTGGAATATAAGAAAAGTGAGGGGGGCTCTAAAAGATTTATGATTGCTGTAACAATTATTTAAATGTATCAAAGTTTTAACTTGTTTCTCCAAATTGTGTTCTGCTGCATCAACTTTTTTCAGTCATGTCTTTCTGAAGGTTGTGCGTGCCTGCGTGGTAGAGAGCTGGCATTACTCTACTTTGTTGGGCTTGCTCTTAATGTTTAGTGGGTTCCTTTTTTTTTTTTCTTTGTTAATTAAATAACTGGAATACAACAATTTAACTTATGGAATATATAATGCACAAATCATATCATTCAAGGATATGCTTAGAAGAATTGGGAGACAAGACGAGTCATCTGCAAAAGAATGCATATTCTTCTACTTGGTATTCCTACTATAACATGAGAACCGGCTTTTAGAAGGTAATTAGAAACATACTTTCTCTGCTGGCTTTAACATAGCAGCTGAATCTCCCGCATCTCCTTTGTATTGGGAGTTAGTTAATGATAATCCAGCAGTCAGGCTAATAATATCTACAATCGAAGTGGCTCTCCGGCAACTGGCATGTTTATGTGACCATTTTTGTGCATTGTATAACCTAAGCAGGCTATTTCATCTACATGCCTAATTTCATCACTTGTTTAATTTACTCATTAGCTCTTGTTGATCTATACTTGTACCGGCTGGCCCAGAAAAGGTAGTTAAAGAAATTCAATCCGCTAAGCGCACACATCAGCCAATAGAATCTTTCCAGGTGATAGTGATTTATGTTGCTACCAGAGAGCCATGGTTCGTGCCCTGTATTGTCTGCGACTTGGTTAACTATTGATACAATCACAGAGCTGAGGTAGTATCCCATGGCCAAAGAGGCCCAGGACAGAGACGTTGCCAATGATCTCATGCTTGTAGGGGCCTCTGTGAAGAAAAATTCCAGCAACCCAGCTAAGGTGAAAAGATCAGCTGACCCCAGGAACAAGTACTGGAAAGCAATCCACAAGAATGTGATGGGTAATGGAACGACCGAGTCAAGTCCTGAGCTAGTTGCCACTCTCTTCCGCTTAATCTCAACAACAGCTGCCACTGCCATAGCTATGATGGAAAGAACCAAACCAATTCCAATTCTTTGGAGATGAGTAATCCCCATTTCGGATTTAGTTACTTTCCTAGCAAATGGGATAATGAAATGATCATAAATTGGTGCAAGTATAATGATGAAGAGTACTGGGAAAACGGGAAGGGAGGCTGGGGGGACTTTTAGAGAGCCAAGCTTGGTGTTCATGGTAGCGGCTTGTTCGACTGAAAATGTAGAGAGCTGAGCCAGGCAGCAGTTGAGTATGATAGTGCAGGCAAATATAGGGAGGACTTTTGTCACAATCTTGACTTCTTCCACTTCTTTCACTGTGCACTCTAGTGCTGCGTGGACTGGCCTGTTTACCAGCGCTCTGTTGAAGAATTTGAGGCTCTCTGTTGGGGCTTGATGTAACTCCCTTGCTTTTGTAGTCTCTTCTTTTGTTTCCGTGTTGGTTTGAGTTGGGTAAGAAGGGCTTGTGGCGAGGTTCGCAATTGCGTTGCTCGAACTTTTGCTTATGCAAGCGTTTATCAGGGCTGCAGTCAAAACCTGATTACAGCAAACAGTTGCCGTTAGTCCACACAACACTTACTCTTGTATCGTCCTTTTGTTAGTGCTTGATTGGTTATCCACTCAGAAAAGCTCAATCTTGAGATATTTTGTATACTAATCGTATCAACTTTATACTAATTTTTGCGACATGTTAAAGAAAATTGACTACCCATATACTTTGTAAACATTATTGGTGACCAAAAGTGCTAAAATTGTAGAATCACTTGCCTTGCAAATTGTAGTAAGTGGACTGCCAGAGGGTATCTTATTCCTGTAAAAAGCTGAACCAGCAAGGAAGATAGGTATTGACAACAATATAGCAATAGTAGAGATTCCAAATCCCCACGCCCATCCTTTATTATCTTCAATCCACACCACTAAGGTCACTGCAATAAGTGCACCACACGAGAGACAAAACACAAAGTAATTGAAAAAAGTTGATCTTTGCTTCCTTCCCTGTGGGGTGCTCTCATCGAATTGCTCTGCTCCGTGTGCAGGTAGTGACCCCTTGATCCCTCCAACGCCTAGTGCCACCAAATACAAACCTAAGAACAACATTGCCGCTTTTCCACCATGAACCTCCTCGCACGGAATGTTGGGGCTTGATGGGCCACATGCTGGTGGCTTCAGAGAACCTGACCGAGCTTGCACAGTGAGTATAACCAAGCCCTGTTCCAGTCACAGAAAAAATATTGATTATTAATTCAAAGCTGTTCAATTTAAAACATAATATACAAAAATCAGTATCCACACATAACTTGGTCTTAAGTGAGTACCCAGAAATTGCTAAGCAGTCACGTAAATGTCTTACACAAAGGCAGCAAATCGTTTCCGTTTGTGGTGGAAACTAACGAGAGACTCCAACCAAACAAAACATCCAGAAATTAGTAACAATTACAGGTAAGTGAAGAGTGCATGTGCGCAAAGTGCAACCAGTAGTCGAGTTTGAACTCCACCTCAAAGGCTCTAACTCACACCATTGGACGCCACAGGAGAGGCATTAATGGGTCCCTTGACCACGTGTTGATCTTGATTCTTGATAATGAATTGATCCCCATTTCAATTCAATTCAAATTCTTGGACAGTAATGCAAAGAAAACGACTTATTATATCGTATTTAATATGGCATGCATGTCGATGTTGAGTCTCTCTACTCAACTGGAGTGTTAGCATCCTTCTATTTTCATTCAGTTTTCTTTAACATCTATCATACCATACACCTGGCTCATCAACCTCTTTACTATTTATGGTAATGCAAACCCATCTCAGATCTAACTTTTGATCCACAAATTTGTCCTCCAAGTCATATCACCAACAGAAACAAAAACCCAATTTTTAACATCGACGTTATTTCCAAATATAATTTTTATACACAATAAATTAAAGCAAAACTATTGCCATTAGTTCGTAGACAGGGACAAAACAAGAAGCTGGAGGTTCACTCGTGTCGCCTAGCGATGGTTCGTGCGAAGTTCAGACATCGAGGCGGGAGAAAGGGGAGTACATGTGGCAGGATGGTGATATATGAGTGGGTGACATTAGTATCAGTGGGGGTGGGGGTGTTAAAATTGTCAAGGAAGAAGACAAGGTTGGATGTTGCTTTCAAGTTGAAACAAAAAGAAAATGAATTGCACGACGAAAAATATGTGTAAAAGTGGGGTCCTCAACAACTCTCACTTCCCTTCTCATACGCTGTATGAGGAGCATGTGTGGGGTACACCCGTGGACCCCACATCTTCTTGAATTTGCTAATTATTCATAACATAAAATTGTAAAATAAAAACTCTTAATTTCCTTAAAGATATTCTCAGAGACACGAAAACGGAACACTCGAATTTCCGAAAAAAGAAAAGAGAAGAGTTTTGAATAGCATATGATTGTATGTGTTTGGACCAAAATAAAAGAAGAAATGATGATTCTCCTCACTGATTCTGATGAAGGATTGAATTTACTAACTAGAGAAAGTTTGGCTTATAATTGCTTCTGCTAAAAATAGAAGAAAATGTAGATGGCTGGTGGATGATCAAGTTGTACTCACTTCCAATCAAAGTGCATCGTTAGTAGTACCTAGACGGTGATCCATGAACGAAGTCACGGGCAGCCCAAGCTTTTTACGCTTTTTTCACTCGAGCTTTCTGTACTCTATACTCGATGATATTTATTCATGCAGATGCTTCTTCTCTCACATTTCATAATGCATATCAGCGTATGCAACCAAGATAACTAATTTTTTGTTCTTTAATGCAAAACTACGAGGAAGAGATTCAATCTAAAAGCGCTGTGATTGACATATATATATCGAGAGACACCAAATTAGTAGTTTAAGAAACTAAAAATTGAAAGATTTGTATTCATATAATTCCAGAAAAAGAGAGAGAGAGGGAGTCGAAATTGTAGTTACCAGAAATTCAATAACTGCACTTATCAGGTAGATGTGATAAGTAGTGAAGAAAGCATCTGACAAGAAGCCTCCAAGGAGAGCCAAAAGGAAAGCAGTTCCCATGAAGTTTGTGACATTGTTAGCAGATTTGGATGGAGATAGGTGCATGTAATTTGATAAATAACGCACCAAGTTGCTTGCATTTGCCAAGTATGCCAGGTTCTCCAGTATTTCGACAACTACAACCACAAATCAAAACAACGCACACACACATATGTATATAATTAATAAATATTCCCACTTGACAATTTAACTTGAAGAAGATAACGAGAAATTTCATACCCAAAACAAAGTAGGCTGCAAGCATGCCACCATGGCGACCCCTGAGGGCAGGTCTCTTCCTCCAATCTACATAACCTTCCCATCTGCTGAGCTGCTGTGCTCCTTCCTGCTATACAGAAAAATCCACATAGAGTTTTAGCTTCGTAAGTAAAAACTTAAGCATGAAAGAAAAAGTTGTCGTTTTTGTGTTGAATGGAGGCAGGCTAAGGACTGAAAGAGTAGTGATGAAACAAAGAACCAAAAAGAGAAAAAAAAAAAGAAAGAAGAGGGAACCCACCATCTCAGTTCTTCTCTCCTTTCCAAGTTGGGTAAGTTGGGGCAGTTTGGATCTCTGGTTTGTTTGGGAGAGGAGAAAGTTTGATTAGAAAAAAGGAGTCACGACTGGTTGGAGATTTAAAGAATTGGAGATAAAGGCCCCGAGTCCAACTTGGGGGAGAGAATGGTCTATACTCCTCGGAAAATGACTTTGAATCTCTGTACACCGTTTGTGGGTGTTAAAAAAGAATTATTATTACCATTATTATTATTTTTAATTTCTATTATCAAAATCTGTGTTTAGGCGATATTCCATTAATTATAAACCTAATATGAACGGAGTGGTGAAAGAAACAAACCTAATGGTAGGTTTAAATTTTTTATTTAGCAAGCAAGATATCGATAACATTAACATGTATTTCCAAAAGTTAAGGGAAATAAAGAGGAAAGAGGCATCCAATCTTGCTATCAAAATCAAAAGAAAACAAGAAATGGGGTAGGCGGAGGGGTTGCTTTTGTCTTGTTTGACCACAAAACCAAATATTAAATGTAAAGGGTCGTGATGCCTCACTCTCCCAATTATGGTATGTTGGCTTTCACAGTTCATCTCTTTTTACTTTTTTATTTATTTTTGTTTTCTTTTGCTCTCTCCCTAGCTTCCAGGCCGCTGTTATACTGTTAACTAATTTAATACGCTTAAGATAAGGAATAAATTCTTTAATCCTCTGTACACGCGTAGCAACACTATCCTTTAAAATCAAATCGACTTTATCGACTAGGGAATTCTTTATAGGGTGGGATTGCACGATGATAATATAAACGACAACCTTTGAATGCAATTGGTGGCCTTCCGACGATGATGATAGTTTCATTATATTTCACATGGCGGATTCCAAGTCTCCTGAAAGAATGGTCACGGAGAAATCGAAGTGATGAGTCAAATTCTAGCTTTTCAAGGACATACCCACCAGCCTCCACTCACCTTGGTAGTGCTAAAATCGCGGACACCCTTAAAGCTAAACAAACACCTCGATTGCATGCCAATTAATAGCTTGAGATTCAAAGATTCACTCTGTTAATTGATCTTTTCTCTAGCAATATTTTATTTTGGATTAGTCCATGACCTGTTAATTTGACTTGATTTCCTGTGTTTACCAATCTTGATTGGACATGGTTTGCTGCGTTAGGAGTTAGGAACCCTTCAAATTCAATTGACCAAACCTCAACTCCAATCTCTGCAAATAAAATCTCAGCCTTTTCATGCGTGCCATAAAGGCCAATAGCTGCTTTTTCTGTGTAGATCAATTGAGGATGATTGGATAGCTCTGATTAGAATCTATATGTAGTCACTAATTAACGTGTTCTAAATTATATAACCTAACAGATGCTTAATATTATTGAGTTGCAAAAGGTATAGTGACCAGACTAGTCGTTGCCTCGCCAAAGCAAAAACTAAACGTGATATAATCCCCGATCCTGGTCTACCAAATTAAGTTTGACGAAATTAAATTGGATGTAGAATGTGGCCACATGCATGAGAGTAACATGTTTTGATGAATCTTTTCCAATTGGTCAAGTCGTCTATCAATGTATTTATCCAAGTTTTGACATACCATACGAATTTGCCCAATCGGAACTTGTCATGTAACGTCATAAGTAGGCCAATTTGTAGGTGGTCTTTTATCAGGTAAAGGGACAAACCGGTGATTAGCATGGGCAACACGGGCCTTTCGCGGTCTACCCCGAAAGATGTTGCTAGCAATTTCTTCAAGTTGTAACCGATCAGAAGACGCCACATCAATCAACACAAAAAAGGTCACTGTTCTGAGACTACATGTGCAACACTCTTCGATCTAGATAAGATTCTAATGTGAAATTAAAGCAGTTTCAAATTAAGTAAAAAAGTAATCAACTTGTAAATGGCTTTTCTGACCAACTGTTGAAAGACCCAAAATACCCATTTGAAATAAACCAAACTTACAATACTATTCTCAAAAAGATACCAAGAGTTCCAAAGATATCATCTCTACCATCAAAGCACCGAGGATATCCCTTCTCGATTTCGGTTTATTTATCGACACTCATAAATTATCGTTCAATGTAAGAGCGAATTCACAATACCAATACATCGCAAATCCCAACCTCGGCCCCCTGAGCGAGTATGCAAAGAAATAGGGCTGACGTTATCAATATTAAATCAACTATAAAAGGAATTTTATGACTCAGAATAAGGCAAACACAAAATTACTATGAGGAAAGCAACTAGTGTCAACTAGCCATTGTCTTCTTCTTCGTATAACTTCCTCAACAACCAAAGGAGACATGAAAGTAGTTTCTGGGTACTTGTAAGGAGCCATCAAACATTAACTCTCCGTATTCTTGTGAGAGGAGACAAGCCATTACTGGGCTTGAAACCAATAAACATTCAAATCAAAACAATTATTTCATCAACTCGTCGCACCTTGAAAACAATCTCCATTATTTATTTGGAAAAGATCATAGTTTCACTCGTAATACTCCCGTTTCGTTGATTTAAGCGTTAGAAGGTTAATGTGGAACATCCAACGCACCTTGACCAATATCTCTTTTTTTACGGTGTTTGAAGGAAAATTTTTCTGGTCACATTTGGGTTGGTTGTCAGCAAGCAAAGAACAAAATCAACATAGAAATAAAGTAAGGAATGGAAGCGCCGAGTGGCATTTAATTGACAAAAAGTATTTGTTACCATCTTAACTACCAGGTTAGAATTTGTTACCATATGATTAAAAGTGAATTTGACTTTGGTCATTTTCCATGTTAAAATCTCCACATATATGTGTATTAATTGGTGCTAATTTTTGCATCTAACACAACTCAATTGAATTAGTTAGAGAGACTGAACAGAAGAGTAATTTTCTAATTAATCATATTCGAGTTTCCATCTGGAAACATTATTCTTTTGGCTGCATGCAGCGGAATATTGAAATTTCTTGTAATTTCCGAAAACTAATAAAGCAGAATTGACGTAGTGCCTAATATTACAAGTAATATACATCAAATTCACATATGATTAAACGTGATTACTCCAAACATTTTCTAGAAAAGGAAAAAAAAATCCATATAGAAACGTGTGTTAATTTGCTATTAGGACTTGTAGTTAATAGTATAAAGTGGGCAAGAAGTCATTTCCAAGCTCCCTTCTGGCTTTATGGTGCCTTTTTCTGCTTATAAATGAAGCAGATACAAGGTCGGTATTTTAGGAGGAGTAAATTGAAGTGAAAGTGAGCCCAGTAACATAATATTATGATTAATATATAAGATATTAAGGCAACCCCACAGCTAGTTATCTGGGTCCATGTAACATAATAGCATCGAGATGGAAAGTCAGCAGAAAGCAAATGAAATTAAATACAAGAAGCTTGTATAATTTTGAATAATATAAATAAATAAATTAGTGCATTGAGACTGAAGGAAGACGACAGCTTTGAATACAAAAGAAAGCGACCAAAAATAAAGTCTACTCTTCCTGTTAGGGTTACTCACGCATCACACAGTGACAGTACTGACCAGCTCATCTCAATATCATTTATTAATTTTATTATTATTATTTTTTTATTACAAGATTTTATTAAATAATGTGATCATCATTTTCTTGTCCTACTACAGTTATTTTCGATGCAGAGTTGAGCCAATCAGAATTGGCTCATCATTGATCGTATTATGTAAGTCGTCTCTCTTTATTGTTTTCCGTTGCAACTGACTATTATGTCTATTTCTGCATGCAATTTCTTTCAACACCCATGTGAGTCGCCGCAGAGTCACCGCCGCATCCATTGTTCATTGGTCGATCTCCACCATCATCACTGCTCACCGACCTCATCATCTGGGGAAATGCTTGCCTGGCCTAAGTCCATCGACTTGGATCCCTTCTTGTCCTTTTTTCTATTATATATTATATACATTTACACATGCATGTCACATATTGTTAAAATATTATTTTATTCTATCTTTTAATTAATTATCTCTGCATAAAAATTATTTAATATCTGTCATTAATTTCGTCAAGAATACTTGAACTAGTATAGAGAGAATTAGAAGATATTCAGTATCTCTTATTATAGAGAGATGAGATGCCAAAGGAGAGGCCAGGAAGTTATGGGGATACAAAGCAATCGCGAAATAGATAGATAGATAAGCAACATATGTAATGGAATAAGAAAGATTATTGAATTAAACCAAATTGTAAAAGGAATCAATCATATATATGGCTCATGTGATCTCACTTTTCATTTTCTATCCATAATCCCTGCAGAGAAATTAAATTCTTATTCTCGATCAAAAGAAATATCATCAAAATGGCGTCTTGATTCTTGTCCCCATATATGTATTTAAGAATTTTAGAATCTTCTTATAAGTTGGAGTAGCTTATCGGTATCATAATCCTTCATGCATGCCTTTAATCATTTTTCCTTCACATTCTCATCAAAAGTGAAAATTGCTTCCACTTTTTATTGTCTCATCAGATAATTTCTAGTGATCGGCTTGAAGGGTTTTTTTTTTTTTTTTTAATTGGTTCTTCTCCATATTAATTTAGTCCCTCTCACATTTTGTCGTATCGCATATATGCTGAGCAGTCAAGCTCAAGCCTTGAAGATAGACATCACGTTAGCCTGTAGTGGATAAGTATGAAGTTAGCTCAGCTAAGGGATTTGCTTATTTATTTTCCTAGTTAATATGCCGCAGTTTTCACACTAGCTAGGATCGATTTTCTTGGTTTGAATAAATATTAAGAAGATGCCTAAACCACACGCGACAGTAGCAGAATCAACAGAACAAACTGATATAAAACTGCTGCATAACTGTTTTTATAATGCATTTGGTGCCAATTCATCAAATTCCAAACATATCAGTATGGGAATTCCCATCTTGATCGAGAAGAGATAATGTGTATATATACAAAGATAAAAGGAAATTAAAAGGTGCATGCACTTTCTCTAGAAGTATGGTTGTTTTTCATATTGGACTTTTCAATGTTACACTTATCTAAGGTATGAACAGAGCAGTAAATAAAGTGGATGACTATAGCCTTTAACAACAGTGATGTCTGTGACCAAATTCACGAATGAATTAATGCTTTTGGTGATGTGAATTTCTGTCATAAAAAGAAGAAAGTCGGATGCCAATTGCCATACATATTATTCCACTTGCTTAGAGACTATAAAAGTGATACCTAGAAAGTGCATCAGGCCATAAGCATCTATCACTTATAATTAAAGGAAAGTGGGATTGAGATTATATTTGCAAAGACTTTCACATTTTTTAATTTGCCAATTGTTTCAGATATGTTTGTTATAAAGTGACTCTCCATGGATTATTACATTAACAATTTAATATTAATTATGTAAAAAATAAACTGATTTATATTAAAAAAATTATGATTTTTGAATATACCACATTGTTACCTGTTATTATTAGGGATTCCACAATAAATGACTTGAGAAATAATTAATTAAGCGACTAAATTCAGTGGGGGGGCTTAAAAGTCTCAAATGAATCGAGGGCTCCACGTATATAATTTTGATGTCTGTTGCTTTAAATAAATATAACTATATATAAGGTTCTCCTTAATTTCTGAATTCTGAGGTGTAAATTAGCCAGAATTGCAGAAGTAAACGCCCAATTCAGCATGCACAACAATAAATTTATGTTCCAAAACTAGTTCAAACTTGACTACAAAACAATTATCTTCGGCACAAGTATTTTAGGCATCAACAGACGTGCAAGGATTATGCTTTGCCGATTGCGGAGTCTGTGGACTGTAACCAATTTTGATGTTTAAGCTAATTAAGGCCATTGATACTTTGTACCTATATTCAAATACAGATAGATAAGAAACCTTTGTTAAGCTAATTATTCCATCCCTATCTTCTGCTAAGCAAAGAATAATATTAATAATGAGACAAAATCAGCCAATGGTCTACGAAGCCAATGCTACTCTGAGCCATTGGTTACATTACAATTAATTAAGGTTAAACAAAATTTGGAAGATACCTCAATTCATTGTTAACTCCACACGAGGATCATAATTCTTAATTAACCACATGTTGATGTCACGAAGAAAGTAAATTAGAAGCAAAGTTTGCACGAGGATAATCTTAAGTACTTCAGACTTTGCTTTCCATTAACAGTTAACTAAGAAATTAGAATGGGACTTTCATGGGACCCTCTTGATTAAAATTGCAAAATCTCTTTGAAAAATGAGGTCATTAAAGGCTTCAAGTTTCAAACTCCTTTATCACCAATCTCAAAAAATTTTCTTGCATCATGCCGGCCGAGTACTGCTTATATCATGTGAAAGTCAACATGAGTTGAAGTATTATTCTATGGAACTGGATTCTATTGGATTGGTTTATTATAAGATTAGGAAAATGGCAACATCTAGTGCAGTTCGTAGAAACAAACCTACGTTTTGTTCAGTAGCTAATTAATCCATGGGATAGAAACTTATGTGCTTTGTATATAGCCATGAGATGATTATTTTGTCAACCTAAAATAGGGATTTTTTTCAAAAGCATCCAAATCCCAATCAAAGTTGTGTGAACTGAATAATTAGCTGCAGACTCAAAATATCTTTACTACCAAGTCTGCAAGTTCTGTTTGTTGTATATGTAGAAGTTAGGCATCTGCAGACGCCACCCAGTCCTTTCCACATATATTTTCTATATTATTATTCAAGGAATGGTCTCCTTTTTCAACCTTCTAACAAAGAGAGAAATTGTCTTAATTCATTGCACTTTGCAAGAACTTCCGTTTGAGTGTAATTTGATTCTTTCAGTCTGGTAGAACCGAGCTTACCCTTTTAAGAGAAGAAACAAATCAAAATCAACATCTTTTCAAAGTTTTAATCTATCATTGGAATTTCGCTTAATGGTTACGTGAGCTTAGTTGACTTAAACAGCGGTCTTTCATGATCAGAATAAAAATCTTGTATTAGCAAAATTTACTGCTCAAAGAACCTGATTCAGTTGTGGAAAATCTGATTCATTTTCTTTGGGTCTGATCTTCACAAATCACAAAGTAACAAAAGATAATGCTTTACTTTATTTAATTGAAGTCAAATATAGCAACATGCCAACGACTACCACTGAATTTTCAAACTTCAATGTGATGCGTCGACCTAATCTTACGAAATGAAAAGCATTAATATATGGAAAGTCCAGGAATCGGCTTACCTACGACTCCAAAACAATTTCTGCGGTATTCCTCGATGGAGCTGCATAAACTTTACCAAAAGTATATGTAGATTCTCCATTTTTTTTTCCTATTAATAGTTTCTCTTGAGAAACACGCCCAGCCACTGGCGTGTTTAGTGGCCTTATATCGAATTATTGAAAGAAAAAATGTTAGTTTATAAAAAGGACTGATAAAATTAGTTTTTTGGTTAGACCTCTGATTCCTTTACACAACCCTCTCTTATTATAAACACTAAACAGAAGTAAAAGTAGAGAAGTGTAGCAACTGTAGGTAGATGATCTTTACGCATCTCAACAGCTGATGAGTGATTGCTGAAAAGGCCACTGATTTGAAAAGTGAAAGCACTTTAATGCTTGTCACGGTCGATCAAAGGAAACAGAACTCTGATTCTGAAACTCTAGTTCACGTGGTGAAGCACCCGATCGAAACGATAACAATATCAAAATAAATCTCAGTGCTTGTACTAGATGTGGCACGAAATGACTCGGATTAATTACGATGGCAGGAATGCATAATAAGTGACACATGTGCATACGTTTACAAGAAGCTACTGGTCCTGCAATTGCATTCACTTGATGGGATTTCTGTATTCTAATTAGCAGATGCATGCATGTTAAAACCCTCCAGGAATGCGTATCGTAGAGGGCATAACACGTTGCTCATATTCAACTTCATTAAAGGTCTATGCAAGGAAGATATTTTTTGGGCTTTCAATTCATAATATTTTGTCTACAGAAATTTCTTTGATTTCAGATGCATGGATGCATACAAACAGTTTAAAGATTATTAGATTCTAGTAATCTGAATACATTGATATAAAAGTTGAAGGTCTAGGATTCAAAGTTTTTCACAAGGGAAATGATTTTATCAAAATAGAACAAGTGAAAAATCTAAGACAGGAGTCGTTGTTTTATGATTTTGATATCCAGAAAAGTTGTAAATAAGATTTCTCCTTATAAGCCAATTACATTCTTGCTGCTTCTGCAAAATAGAAATGCCAAACTACCAACCTCCAACTAAATATTGAGTTGGTACTAAATGGGAGTATGGGACAAGGCTTGATGCAGATATAATGTCAGTGATAACAACTAATCTCTACTATGTCTACGGTTGTATACAGGCGGTTTTGGGCAGCACATAGAATTTGTTTCCAAGAAAACATCGAATAAATAATTTTTGTCCTGGCTGGCCCGCCCTCTTAAAAGCACTGCTCAATGTTTATGCATGAGTGGACGAATTCTGCTCAAATGATAGGATATAGATATGAGTACTGACGGGAAAGAGATAAATTAATTAAAACTTGACGTTGTGTGTTTTTGCACTCTCCAATATTAATTAGATGATAAAAAGAAATAAAAGATTGGCTGTTAAGTAGGTAAGTATTTGACACATCAGCTTCTTACATTATGGTTTCGGTATGGTATCGGTTTAAGTAACAATGGCTTCTGCTCCTCATGTCTGATCACCAGGTCATATAATATCTCCTTTTTGTTTTATTATTGTTATTATTGCAATTTTATCCCAAAACGTAAAGGTACTGAAACCTACACAGTATAACCAGACTATCCTCGGTTGAGCCTATCAAACACGGTAATCTGTAGAAGCATGAATTGATTTGGGATAGCACCCAAACTGACATAAAATATATATGTTTGAGAGGCAGTAAAAGAGGATTGACATGATGAAAATTTATATTATTATGAACACTAAAAAGTGTTTTCTTCTGGAAGAAAATCACTTGATTTTAATTATAGGAAGTCATCTCTAATGATGAATCAACAATTCGAAGTGTTTTTTTTAGAGATGATAAACTAACGTTAAAATATAGATGTAACGTGATCCTTTAATCAGAACGTTAGCGCATAATGCGTGAAGATAGGGAAAAAAAAATTAGAATTCACCATTGCAGCCACTTATTTCCATGCCCGCCTCAGGCTGATTTCCAGACTTATAACATCTGTAGTTAAAAGGTAAAAGAAAATGGATGGCCAAGACATAAGACAAGAAGTTTTATCTTGATCGCTTATTAAGCAGAGAAATAAGTAATGGAGAAAAAAGAGATGATACCTGAAGGATGACAAAGCAACGTAGAAAAGAAAGTGGCTTTCCGTGCACAAAAATTAAATCTAGGTATATACTAATTACTATCACCAATAGCCTTTACATGAACACTCACCATCCTTGAAATGATGAAACCTATTCCTGTCCCTCACAATAATCTCTCGGTTAAATAATTTAGAAATCATCATTGTTACATCATGACAATCCCAACAAACTCTGAGGTTCTTCACTATTCTAATGGGCAGAACTTCCCTGACACTGATCAAACCAAATGCAATGGCAACCTTTTCGCTATGTTTGCACAAAGCATCCTCTTTCTCCTCTTCTTCTATATCAAACAGTACAGGGTTAGTATTGGCAGCATATCCGGCCAATTTCAGCCTCCTAGAGATCTCTTCCAACATAACTTCAATCTCACTATACCTTGGGTGGGATTCATCACCAACAAAGAACTCATGAACTTCCCCATCAACCTCTATTACACTACAACCAGGAGGCTTTCTCAGACCTTTAGCCTTCATTATTTCCCGTACATTATTAACCCTATCCCATTTTTTTGAATCAGCATAGATATTAGATAGGAGCACATATGCACCATGATTCATGGCCTCCAGCTCCACTATCTTTCTTGAAGCTAGTTCAGCCAATTCCATATTCTTCTGCATTCTACAAGCATTAAGCAAAGCTCCCCAAGCACCAGCATGGGGCTTCATAGGCATGTTGTTAATGATATTCATAGCCTCATCTAAGCGCCCAGCTCGACCATACAGATCAACCAAACAACCATAATGCTCAAATTGAGGCTCAATCTCATATTCTTTCCTCATTGAATCAAAATGCTGACGACCTTCCTCAACTAATCCAACCACAGTACAACCTCTTAAAACAGAAACAAATGTAACCTCATTGGGTTGAACCCCATCTTGTTTCATCAGTGAAAAAAGGTCAAGACACTTCTTTCCCGCTCCATTCATGGCTAACCCGCCCATTACACTGGTCCATGTATAAACATTCTTTTCTCTCATACTCCAAAATACTTCCAAGGCCTTATTCATATTCCCACATTTGGCATACATGTCAATGAGTGCAGTCCCTAATGTCACGGTCATTTTAAGCCTATTTCTCTCAATACAAACATGAGCCCATCTCCCTTGATCTAGTGCACCTAAATGAGTACACGCAGACAGAACCGAAACCATAGACACTTCATTAAGCTTAACACCTTCAATCTGCATCAAATGAAACAAATGCAATGCCTCCCTCGACTTCCCACATTGCGCATACCCTGCAATCATTGCATTCCAGGCAATGGGGTCCCTTTCAGGCATTTCATCAAACATCTTCCTCGCAAGAACAATGTCACCACACTTTGCACACGCACTTATTATCGCTGTTTGACACACCATATCCGGTTGAGGAATTTCCTCGAACACTTTATGACAAGAACCTAAACAACCCAATTCGGCGTACATGAAAATCAACCCACTTTGTACATGTGAGTCATTATCAAATCCACGTTTTATAACCGAACCATGAACCAACAGCGCGGTCTCAGTTGACAAAATCTGAGCACACGCGCGAACCATAAAATTAAAAGTGTAGTTATCAGGCGAAAAGTAATCACTAGATTCAAGGATTCTCTTATAGAAGTGAAAGCTTTTATGTGGCGTTGAGCCTTTAGCATGAGCTCTAATCATGGAGTTTAAGGTGAAGAGAGTTGGGTTGTCACATTGGTCAAGGACTTGATTTGAATAACTGAGATTGTTGGGGTTGCTTAAAGCAATTGCGGCAACAAATTGCCCGAGAAAGTGAGAGTCGCTGAGAGTGTCAGAGATTAGAAGTTGAGCGTGGATTTGCTTCAATTCTTTGAGGGATGTAGCTGCATCTACCAGAGAAATGATTGGATGCTTTGCAACGCATCTTAAGGAGCTCATGATTATTGGAAAACCAAATCCGGGGGTGACCAAATCATGTTCCTTTATCCGGAGACTAAACTATGTTCCATGCATGTAAATGCAAGCATTTGATTGATTTTCCCGCGTTTTCGAAGGTGGGTCTCAGTTGTTTGCCGTTGATGCTTATTAATTTCAACGGCCGAGATTCCGAGATTGCCCTTTCTATTTACATAATTTCGTGGGTTCCTTGACAACTAACTTTAAATTAATCAGAGACTTCATCAAATTTGATCCCCTTCTAAAGAACAAAAAATTTATATGTTATAACCATCCAAGGCTTGAACGATCTGTTCGATACTTGACATTATCTGTATACTATTATCAAATGTGTTAATTATCAAAAAAATGATTATGACATCTAAATTTTTTAAAAATAGATTTAAACTTGAAATGCTCCCCTTGGTTTTAATTCGCTAATTTCATTGATAAATGGAAAGCATGCATGTAATTTGAATTGCATACTTGTGTTTTGTCATTAATATTAATAGAAAGCAAGTTTAAAATAAAAATTCTCAAATGTTTTTCTTTTATTTGTTCATATATTTAGAAAACTATTTTTTATTTGTTCATATATTTAGAAAACTATTTTATATTCTACATATTCTTCAATAAATTTCAAATTCAAATATTAACCTCAAAATTCAATACCAACCACAAATCTTAATTAAACATCAAATCCTTTCAAAAACAAAAACACCCTAATTTTTCAAAATTCAAAAAAGATAACCCCTATTAATAGATTTTATAATTTTGAAAGGTAAGAGAGTGGACTATACTCTCTAATTAGTAAGCAAGGTTGAACATCTTCTCTTAGTCAAGAGCCCTTTTAAGTGAAATTTAGAGCCCTTTGATTTCAAAGAATAAAAGGGTATAGATTTATTATTTGTTTTATAATTTTTAATCAATACAAAGAATTAATATAAAGGTAGGATTATGTATATAAATGATATTGGAATAAAAGGAACCATTGATTTTCAAAGTAAACTTGTTTCTCATCTTTTCTTTTAATTAGATTTTTTGTTCAGAAACCTTGAATTATTCTGTTTAAATTCAACTTTAACCTGAAATTGGTTAAAGAAAATATATTAAAATATTCGTATATCAATGGAAATCAAAGTGATGATTACAAACATTATGTCATTAAATATAATATTATTATTAATATGATTTACTTCTCTTAGCCAATTATATCCTAAACCAAAATACTTGAGAGATGGAAGTTCATTCAAAGTTAAAAAAATATAATTGTCAGAAAGAGGCTCTCAAGATTACGCAAGTGTACGTGATAACCTTTCAAAACCCGCAAAAGGGAATTCTTATTAATAAAATATATTCTCAAAATATTTGTAATGTAGTGAAGTAAAATTTCATTCTCAAAATATTGAAACTACAAGGATGAACTGAAAATATACACCTTCCTTCTCAACACAACCGAGAATAAGATTGTCCTCTAAGAAAAGCCTCTAGAGTTCTTGGAAGGTAGAAAATAAAGAAACATTCAGATACCACTCTCCCAAGTCTAAATTCCTTCTACTATCAAGATAAAGATAGACCACTCTGCCCGTAGTGTCGTTGCAGTAAACATTTTCCAATTGACAACAGTCTGAATTTCCCTTCCCTCTTCCTCAACCCAATCTTGAAGACTCTTAGGATTACTGAAGAAATGTTTAATTTGCAAGAGAGCAAATCTCTCTTGCTCCAAGCATCCCTCACTCGGTCACCACCCTTCTGTCTAAACAAACATCGATACCACCCACACCCAGTTCAGCCCCATTTTGATTAATTGATTGATGAATTCTAACACAACACTCTTTCTTTGGTTGTAGCTACTACTTCTGCTACAGCCAATCAGAGAGAAGCTTTGGGCTCTTTGGAAGATTTTGTATTATTAGGTCAATAAAAAAATTAGGCTTTGATTTGAAATCCAAGGGTTCCCCTAGCTAATAATGTAATTAGTAATTAGTCTAAGAACATAATAGCATCTTAATAATTATTTTATAATGGCTTCTTAATTTTGATGTAAAAGAAAAAAAATGTTATAAAATAAAAAATTAAAAATCGGTAAACCTTGACAGTATGAGGAGATTTTATACACTGATCAAAAAATATACACTTAACTGTAGTAGACATAATGAACCTTACCTTTTAAAAAATAATTTTTATATTAAAAAATGACTAAAATTACATAAAATTTCGAATTCTTTTTTAATATGCAGTGACAAAAGGAAATTATTTTTATCTAACAATTCTTTTATTTTAGGGATTGAATAAAAATGGAGAATTATAATTTTAATAAATATTAATTATAAGTGGAAAGAACTTTTTTGGGATTTTTAAAATTTGGATCCAAATTAGGGGTTTCGTTAAAATTTGATTCTTTTTTAAAAATTTAGAAGCCATAACCCTTTAGACACTATCCGACAGATCTTGTCAGAGTATAAGAAACTATTTACCATTGGAGACGGGGTCATAACATTTAAATTTTAAAAAAATATATCAATTTTCAAACCACCCCCTTTAGTTTAGATTCATTTGTATAATTTTTTTTTTTTATATTTTTTAAGTAACTTTTATAAGAAGAGCAAAATTTAGAAAGTTTAACATGACTTAGAAAGTATAATATGAATTATGAGAGATAATATATAGATTTGGAAAAGAAATATATGTATAAATTTGCTTTAAAAGTTTAGGGGGGACTATTTAATGAATAATAAACAAATATTAGTTAACTAAATTGATGTACTGTTCTCTCGTTAAAATGCATCCTATAGCAAGAAACTTTTTTCAAAAATCTCAATTGGGCTATTAAATCTGACGAGATCAAATGATTTAGTTAGTATTTTAGAGAGAGTGATGTTATATTCGCACTCCATTTTATTGATCACCTTCTTGAAAGAGTGATGTTAAAACTGGAAATCGTTCTGTAGATGCGTATTGATCGATACTTGTTATTTCTTTTATCTTTGCCACTGCCAGCAACCTGGGTAGAGGAGTCAGGAGGCGCAAGGGACTAGGAGCAGTGATTCTTCAAATGAAAACTGAATCTATAATCACTCATTGAATTTCTTTCTCGATGCAAAAAGTTTGTTGGCTCCGAATGGTTTTTGAGAGAAAGAAAAATTGTATTGCTCGCCAATGGATCTAAACTCCAATATAAAATGGCTATCAACCCGCAAGTCCCAGGTTTGGGAGAGCCCAACTCTGAGAATTTTCGAAAGCTATTAAAAGCAACTATTATTGAATTTCGTCGTAACCATTTACTAACAAAGAATACAAAAATTATACAGTAAGTAGCTTATGCTCACGTTAAAGAATTCAATAAAATCATTTTCAGACTTCCGCTAATAAACAATTGTCCTAAAATCTACTAATGAGAGCATATTTGATATATTTAAACTGGCAATTAACACAAAAAATGGTACTAGCTAGACAAGTGCAAAATTGGGGATATTTGTTAAGATTAACAATATCCCAAATGCCGCTTCATAAAAGAGCTAATTCGTTCGTGCATTCAAAGATAACCTTAAACTCGGTAGAAGAAAGAAGTGAGGATGATCTTTAAATGTACACAACAAAGCAGTCTGAGAGTGAGAGTCGATTCACTTTGCTCTATGCATGAAGTGGGAGTGGCAGAGGCAGAAGAAGGGTGGTGCATGCACTTGCAGATGCGAGCATACGTAACCGATTCAGAAATGAGAGTTGATGAGTCCATGAGTGCTCGTCAGGGGCGGTGGTGGGCAAATGAAGGCCAAGGCAAAGGCAGATGTCAATACACGTACGTGGTTGCTCCAAAATTATTGCCTGTAAGGTCGTCTCGTCTCGTGTGTTTCTCAAAAGAATGAAAGTCAGTTTAGCAGGGAGTAGCGCTGGCTGTGGCAGACAAAAACTCTCAAAAAGCAAAGAGGAAATATTCCTCACGTACGTAATCACAACTGTTTAATTTCCTTATAGAAGTAGGCCATGGCCATCCTGCATGCAAAATCAATTCGTCTAAATGCCTAATTAATTGAAATTATAAAATATAAACAATTAATGAATATATATGCGACGAACAGCCGACGGGCTTAAATTCGAATCTTGTTAAAATCACCTTGTCATTTGTCAACGCATTCAACTGTTACTTGAATTAACCAGCTCTAACCATACAGATCGGATCGGATTAAGGACTGACTAGTTGATGGCTTTGGTGCCATAGAAAGTGTTTCATATTAATCACCATTTCTAAACCATTAATGGAAGATTTGTCATTTTCTATTTTTAACCATTAAGTTTGTTACAAACAGAATACTGGATCCATGAATGCCCCGACCACTGTTCTTGCCACAGACCAAAAACATGAATTGCTGCTGAAGAATTGCTTTTGATCTGTTAGCTATTTATTATTTTGGCATTTCCCAGAAGTTAATTACACATGAATATTGATGAGAATTGAGAAGCTTTTTGGTATTACAGTAGCGTTTCCTGCCGGGGACCGAGATAATGGATTTGCACGAATCACTCGTCAGGAATGCATGGATCCATTTTCAGGGCCTATATGAATCCTTCCACTCTGGACATCAACACTCCTGTTCTCTGTGTCTGTGTACTGCCCGGATATGAACTTGAGAAAGTTCTCACAGACACACAAACTAAACACAAGCTCGTTGCCTTTAAATTAAATTGGTATATATTCTCATTTTTATATTAAAGATATTTCTTATTTAAAAAAGAAAAAAGAAAATATATGTTATAAATCTTTGTTTTGATTTCATTTTGAATTTTCGAAATATTTCCTGTTGAGCTGCACTGACATGACGTTATTGAATGAACAGTTGCGTTGCGTGCTTTTCTTATTACCAGAAATGATGTACGTAGTAGGTGCAGCACTGCAGCAACAAGTCAATGTTTTTTCTTGACTTTCCAGGCACTATTTTTATCCAGAAATTACTTTAAAATATTAATAAATAAAACTGTCAAGATATAACTTCATCTCTGCCAAGAAAAGTTATTCAACTGCTCAGTTTTGGAGAGTTATCACTAAATAAATTAAGAAGTTGCAATTACACGTGGCAGGCTGAGATCGTATCCACGTGTGATACTAAACGGATTCACTTAACAGAGGGTTTTGTTTTAAGCACGAAGAAATTAGTGGCTCGTAAATGTTATAACTGTAATAACGGTCAACCTTGCCATCCAATTGCCACATTAACAAAATAAAATAGAGAGAGAGAGAGAGAGAGAGGCAACGTTACAAAAATAAATTATGATTAATGTCATTATTCAAAATTAATTAAAGTAAAATATGATTAACGTCATTACCCAAAATTAATTTGATCGGAACTCATGAGAAAAAGAGTTAAATCGTCAGCATGACAATACTCTACATGTGTTATTTCTTGCCAAAAATTAATCTACAGGGAGCTTCCTTAATAATTAGAAATTATTTTAAAACAAGAATTTTTTATCATTTAAATAGCATAATTTAGAATCAGATAACTATTTTCTTAATGGGATTAATATGACTTTTATAGCAACTGTGGATATTTAAGTGAGACAGATTCCTAGGCCAAAGAGCGAAGCGAGAGTGAATGAGTTGGCAAGGAGAAAGGACGTGAAGGTGGGGGACTAGACAAGGGAAGAGCGGGGGGCAACGCCTGGAGAGCCTCACCGCACTCAACGGCTGCCCATGGGCCATGGGACGCCCCCATGAGTGGAATCTCTATTGACTGCGATTGGGGTTGGATTACAGCTATAAAAATTAATAAAAATTAATAATTTAGATTAAAAAAATGGAAATAATATATATTTTTTTGAATGCATATAAATCCAGTCTAAACAAAATCTTTTGATCGGCAGTAATGGGCGTGGGCACGGTTAGGGACATATATAAAACGTCGTCGATAGGTGGTACAAACCAGGAGGCCCGGTTTGAGCCAAAGCAAGCCAAGGCGCACCCCCACCCCACCTGAAAAGAAGGGGCTGAGTGGCACTGGCTAAGGCCCTGGGGCTCAATAAAGACGAAAGATAGGTTAGGGTTAGGGCTAGAGGGAGCGGGTCATTACTTGTCCCTAACTAGCAGAGCTCTCACCTCCTATTTGATTTAGATTGATTAGACAGCTTGTTTCCATTCCCCCACCAATCCCCCATCACACAATTTCTTCATTTAAATTTACATCTATGCCCTTACCATCCATTTTCCTTTCGTGCCCTTCGCCTTTTTTTTACTTTTTATTTTTAATTCTGATTATAACATATAATAAGATAATAGTATCATAAATTATAGAGAATTAGCAAGTGTATCAAATTAGTAAAATTAAGAAGAGTTTATTTTATCAAAGCAAATCCTAATTTCACATTTAAACATCTCTATGCTTGTACAATTGATTACAAAAACCTAAAGCTCCACTCTCCTTGTCAAGGGCAGTGAGCATTTATTATTCAAGTTAAGAACTAAATCTACCACGTTTGATAATGTTGTTAAAGGGTCAAGTAATTTAGAAGATATTTTTGCCTTGTGTTTGATCAGATTAATGATGCAGAGCCAGGCATTTGCTGCCCTTGGAACCTTTTTTTATAGATCAAAGAGCCAATATGAAAGCCTTTTACTTGATCTTTTGTACTAATTCCTGCTTAAAAACGACCCATATGAAAGTTTGTGGCCCTCTTGTTATCAAAAACAAGTAACTAAAAAAAGACTTGTGGTCTTCTTGTTACACTTAAAAGGGAAAAATCCAGATAGTTTCTTTTTATTTATTTTCTTTTGTTTTTATAAGGAATATTCTCATAATAAATGATAAATATGTACTTGTCAACTCATAATAATTAATAAATAAAATATTAATTAATCAATTGATCCGTTAATTGATGAGATAATTAAAAGAAAAATTAACTAAATTTTAAAACAATCTCTCTAACTTTAGTATTCTCGTAAATGATCCTTATCATGTGCCAATTCAATTTATCTGGTTATAAGTCACTTTGATTTATTTAATTAATTTGTCTACATATGTTAAATGTAAGAAGAAAAAATCAAGGACATGATGGTAACTTTGGAACCGCCTATGTACCATCCCAAGAAGAAAAAGTAGCCCCTGTCCCTTCACTAAGCTTGTTATAAACCCCATCAAGGGCCTTCGTCCTAGAGAAGATTCTTTCTTTCCCTCCCTCAACTCACCAAGTTTTCAACTTTCTATCTCTTTCTCTTCTTTAATTATCGAAATAAGTAAGAAAGAGAGAACTCTTGTTTCTCTCTCTCTCCCTGCGTAGAGTTTTTGGTCCAAACTTTGAAACTCTGCCCATTTATTGCATCTCCGTGAGTGTGAGTGCTTTTGAAACGTCGAACTTTCCACAGTACAGTAATTCACATCACCAGCTTTCGGCATAAGGAGCCAGTATATTGAAGTATGATCTTTTAAGTTACTGTTTTTCTAAGAATCCAAAAAAGAAAAAAAAAAAAAAAACTATGGCAGCTGGGAAAATCTGTGGCAGTCCACACGTAACCACTTTACTGGCAAACAAGAAGCTTTCTTATTCTCCTGAGGGTCTTGAGTCTTTCTGGATACCCCAACCTTGCTCTTCTCTTCAGTGTAATTCCCTGCAATTCTTCTCCCTTGTTTTCTGTAATTTTCACTGATGGCTTCTGCTCTGTTTGAGTGTATGCTTATGCTCTAGCTTCAAAATTAGAATTTTATTTTTTTTGGTGGGGTTTTTGTATTTTAATGACCGAAAATTTCCGTTTCTAAACAGATTATTTTTTAGGCATAAATGATCACTTTAGAGTTTAATTTACTTTGCTATTTTTTTAGTTTTTTCTATATGTGTGATTGTTCTGCTTTGATTTTCTTTAAAACAAAAGCCACTTTATGCATTTAGCTAGTAGATCGAAATTGTGGTGATCATCTGACGGTTATGTGCCTTGCTTTCAGGTCCAAAGTCTCTGGTTAATTATGATAATGTTGGTGGAGGAGACGCAACACTGACACCATTCTTTCAAACACTCGTTAAGGAAGAAAATGGCTACGACGATTTTGATGGGTGCTTGAGTCAACCCGGAAAGAAAAGACGACTAACAACCTCTCAAGTTCAGTTTCTTGAGAAAAATTTCGAGGTGGAGAACAAGCTTGAACCAGAGAGAAAGGCCCAACTTGCGAAGGAACTTGGTTTGCTGCCTCGCCAAGTCGCAATTTGGTTTCAGAACCGGCGAGCTCGGTTCAAGAATCAAAGGCTTGAAAAGGACTATGACTCTTTGAAAGCTATCTATGATAAGCTCCAGGCAGACTATAACAGTCTCGTAGAGGAGAAGGAAGCCTTGGAAAATGAGGTAATTTTTTACGAAGGTTTGCAGCAATTGTGTTTGAATTACTAATGAGCATGAATTTCGTTTCATTACTCTAATGGTTGGATTGTGGTATTAAACAGGTTCATTTACTTAAAGAAAAATTGGTTAGCAGGGAGAAAGGCAAGGAAAATTTGGAAACAGTTGATGTCATCAAAACTTCAGAGGCAGGACCTGGGAAGCCAGTCACAATTACAGATATCGAAACTGTAACCAATGTGCCAGTATTGGTTTGTAAACAGGAAGATGCAAGTCCCACCAAGAGTGATATTTTTGACTCGGATAGCCCACATTACACAGACGGGAACCAGTCTTCATTACTAGAGCCTGCTGATTCTCCTCATATTTTTGACCTAGACGTGTCTGATTTCTCACAAGATGAAGAAGATGATCCCAGCAAGGACCTTTTGCCCCTACCACGCTTCCTGAGACTTGAAGATTGCTATTATGATGAATCACCAGCAAGTTCTTGTAATTTTGGATTCTCTGTAGATCAACCCATTTGGTCATGGTCTTACTAAGTTATCTGCCCTTTTTGGTCCTAGCCTCTCCTAAGTTATTATGTGGTACACCGTACACGTGCTTCAAGATCTAAGTAATGCAAAATCTCAGTTGTCACTTGTAATTACTAATTAAATTTACTAGCTATATAAAGGCTTTGCAAGGCCTTAAAACTCAAAACTGCACTCAGCGGTTGCATGGCTTCTGATTGTTCATGATCGGTTGCCTTAGCTTAAAATAGCAATAATGCTTAGATGTTGGGGTTTCATGTGCTTCATAGTTCATACCATTTTCTTGCTCCACATTCTAGATCCCTTTATTGAGTTGTCCCACAAAATCACCAACATGGTCACTTCCCACATAAACATGTAATCACAAGTACTACTAAGCAAACCAAATTATTCAAGGAATAATGAGAAATGTTGCGAACAAACTGTAAGAGATTAGTATTGTCCTGTCGTAGAGGATAGAACATATGAAAAATAAGAAACAGACAGCCCTGCCGGCCACAATTGGTAGCTAGCTAGCTAGCTAGATTGTCAGAATCTATGTGCTTCAGAAGATGTGTAGAAGCAAAATATTAAGCAATTTGAATGACAGGTCTGGATGAAGAAGTTTGTGAAAAAGCTTGGACAACTCAAAAAAGTTCTGTTTTTTCTTTGTTTTTTTTGGCAGCGTAACCAATGGGTTTGAATTCTAGCAAGGAAAAGTTTGAAAAGGAGAATGAATGTTCTTCTAAGTCAAGATTCCGGTATGGCTTATTCATCCTCTTCATAATTTTCTATAGCCACAGACTTTGTAGCACAAGGGTGACCTATTACAGATGTTGACAATTTCTTGGTCTCTTTAAACGTTAAATGTAGATTTGAATATTGTATTTGAAAACCCATTGTTTGGTTATATTTAATATTTGTAGATCAAGATTGAGTGTGCAACAGAATATCTTGGTGACGTAAGTGGGTTTGTTCATAGAAACTGTGCTGTTCCTTAAAGAATATAAACTTACCCTTTAAAAAAATAGGATCTCTCAAGTTTATTATCAGTTGATTGAATGTGCATTACATCACCGATGTGGACATTTAAAAGCATTTGAGGAATTTTATTGTGGATACATTATGTACATATCATATCATCTCACTGGTTGGTTGAAATTCACGTGAAGGAATGCAAGTCAATTTGCTTTTATGTCCAAGAAAGGAACTGTCTTGGGGAATATGTACCACCTAAACCTAAACCTAATTTGTTTGGGGATTGATGAGGGGTAGAAAATAGCGGTTGTTGGCAATAAAATATCTAGCTTTACCCCCAAATTGAAACTTTGAAGGTCCAAGTCAATAAAATCATGCTGTTGTGTATGTTATTCTGTAAAATGTAAGTTTATATATGTTGCAGAAATCTCAACAATTTTAAACATTTGTTTCAACCCTTTAGAGATGGAGAGAAGAAGAAGAAATTTAAGAAATTTGTGGAGAAATAATGATATTTAAAGGGATAGTTGGGGTTGTATTGTTATCAACATTTAATCAAGAAAATGGATTGATAGGGAGACATCACAGCTCTGGTGACATCATTGAAAGAGTGGTGATTTGTGCTTATAACCATATAAGGGCTCAAACTTGATCAATTATGCAAGTCTAATTTGTGAGTTGTGAGGTGCAAATGATCGACAGAATTGATTGATTATTGCTTAAAGGAATAGTAAAGTTACTGTTTCTCAAAAGCCAGTGAGAGGGTATCACAAGGTTTACATGTGCTTGTAACAGATCAAAGATATTTGGATGGGCGAATGGCCACGTGTGCCGTGGTGATGCGGAGGAGGTCGAAATCACCCATCCACTTGTCAACATCAAATGCTCCCGATCAGCAACAGCTTCGAGCACGGAACCTTGACGTAGGATGGTCCCACACAAGTGGAGATATGGTATGGAACGTGGCAAAAAATGCGTGGTGAAGTGAGACGGGAAGGGGGGTTGGGATCCAGCGTACATGTGTCACTATCAGTCATTCAGTTTCAGGAGGTTCAGATAAGAATGAAATGGGAGGTGATGTACACAAACAGAGCCGACCCAACCCCTCCAGCCAGCCCAGACAGAGAGGTCGTCGAGCTTGGCTTTGTAGGCAGTGACAGCGCACATCTGTCCACCTCTGATGCCACACGTGTACGGTTTCTTTCATGGGTACCACTGACCACGTGCACTTCACGTCCCCCTGTCAGCGCACTTAACAACACTGTTATCAATCCTTATGTGACGCTCTTTCCTTTTTTGTTTTTGTTTTTTTTTTTTATTAAAATTCGATTCTGTTTTCAATTTTGGGTTTGAGATTAAAAAAGAAAGAACAAGAGTAAACAAAGATGAGAGTGATTGGAGAAACTGAAATGAAAGACGTAGAAATATTTATAGGAGTATAGTAGTACAGGTGCTCAGCTCAGCAAAATGCTTTTAAACAGTCCAAAGCACTGTTGGATTAGTATGAAGGGGCACCACCCAGATTCATTATTATCAAGGTGATACTGATTTTTGGTAGGCTAATAAGCTCCTTTTGGTAAACAAGTGCATTCCTTTTTCTTAGAAGGTTTCTCTGTTGTCACTCACAAAGACACAGCACACATTTTTTGCTCCATCAGGGAAGTCTGCAACCTCAATGTCTTCCCTAATCTCTCCCAATACATTATATAAATGGAGATGCTGATTTTTTTTTTTCCTTTGTCATTTCAAGTGGGAAATTCTCAAAAGAAGGGAATTGAATTAGGATTCTCTCTTTTCCGCAGAGGAATTTTAAACAAAATTCAAAATCTTAATTGGCTCTGGCTTGGCTACATGTTTTCCCCAGGAAAGGACAGGACAGTCCTACTCATAGCATAGGTGATAGGACAGGGGGAAAGTTTAGGCTGCCATAAACCGAATTGATGGGCCACTGCTGGAGTCTAAAGAAGACTATGAAAGGTATTGGGCCTCCAATTTCCCACAGTGGTGGCCCAGCTTACCCGTTTAGGCATTTTATGAGCGACTCGTTCATCCAAAAGATGTTTCCCACCACCATGCACTAGCTTCCGAAGCAGTAAGCTTTTCTCTTTATACCCAAAAATAATTCTTCTACAAATCTCCCGCACCAACCATATGCCCAAAATACCTTATTTTCATCGTACCATTCGTATTTAGATTTTGATAAGAAAATTTCAAAGTCATCTTTAAATTCATCCAATTATAATATATTCTAAAAATTACTAATGCTATTGATTGTTAAATAGTAAAGGAGAAAATAAGAACACTTATAACATGATTTTATTAGATGGGTATATTTTCAGATTAAAAATTTTCCCCTTTGCGTTATTCTTGAGGTATTCAGAAGTTGAATCACTTTCATATTGCTTTTGCGCATACAAAGGAAACTGGAGCCTCTCCTTCTGCACATAAATCTAACATAAATGAAGCCAAATCAATCAAAGCACTAACGTGAAAGAATAACTCTTCACCCTTGTGTGAGAATCATCTATGTCACATTGTCACTATATACTTAAGCACATAAAATGGCCCTAGTCCTTACCAAAATGGTGCAAACGAGCCTTGAACTTCCAACTGCTGAGTCCCGTGATGTCGCTTGGGAGGCTCCCTACACTTCTCCATATCACTGTCTACAAAATAGTTTCAACCGGACATGCTGTTCCACAAATAATTTGCCTCTCTCCAAGACCTCATCCAATATTAAGAAGGATGAGTTTATAAATGAAGTTCAGCACATTCTAGACCTTAAATAGGAAATCATTTGACAGAAAAATTCCAAGGCAATTCTCCGGAAATGTCTTCCAATCTTGAACATGGCCAATATGCCCTCTAACCGCTCTATCAAAGATAACAAGGCCATGATATCTAGAACCGGATATTATTTCAATGTGTATCACACTGCAGTTGCAGGGTGCACATCCAACAGGTTGGAAGCAAGAGCGTATGAGAGTTAAAGCCACTCTTTGATATCCTCCTCATTATTGAGAAAGAATAAGCTCTCCTTAAAGAATCAAGGTTTCATCATAACTACTCTAGATGAGATATGGTCGCAGAAAACATGCTGAGATATATAATATCAGGATTGAGAAGGTAGGATTTCTTCTCCAAGTCTGTAAAATCTAGATTCATCATTAAGCCAAACGGATGAAGCTGATCGATATTTCGGATAGTGAATGAGACAATTGTTCCTAGTCATTAACAACTAACATAGGTTATACTAGATTGGAGCCAGCCACATTTGGTGCGTTATGCACACATAAAATTGTCCCAAAGGATTAAAAGGCAATGACTGCATAGACAACTACATTAGACCTAGACTAGGAGTGCAACAATGGCTCTATCTTGGATAACTTGCCTCCGCATTCATGCAAACAGTAAAAGGAAAGTGATTCCAAGCTAGGTATACAAGAGGCATAAGTTACGCAATGGTCCTTGTTTGCAGAAGAATACTTGTGTGTCTGCAGAAATACATTACTCTCATCCTCTAAATAAACACTTGAAGTTTCCATGAAAACTTTTACAGCTACAATTTTCAAAACTCAAAAGAATTGTAATTTATAAATACACCTTCACACTATTTCCCCCCTCCTTGTGAGGAATTCTAAGATGCTATCATTATAACTAAGGAAATAATACTTAAAGAGTAGAAAACACCGGTCAGAGACTCAGAGTTCTACTCTATTACATATCAATGCAACAACATAGAAAAATCTTACTCATATTATTCCTTATCACAATCAAAAGTATCATCCTAATAAAATGTAGGGATGCAATAGATGGTTATATAATCCATAGTAGACAGTTTCTAATACTGTATATTCTGATCACAAGAACAAGCTTAATTATCTATAATCAGTATTATGTGCATTGAGACTTTATAGTCTGGGAAAAAAACTGAAGAAAAAGAAAATTCAGTTATTGTTTCATAAGCTCGTCAAACTAAGATGTCCTATCCAAAAGCAAAATATTATTGTGAAACTCTGTCTCATAGTTTATAACAGTGGATCATCTCGCCTGGAAGGTTGCAGATATCATGTGCAGAATTATGAAAACAAACCAATGGTGACAGAATCAAATAGCAAATAATGGAGATAAACTCCTAGTGACTACGCTAAAAATCCAAGTAAAATTAAAAAAAAAAAAAAAAAAGAGATTGTCATTTTTACCACCATGGATGAAAAAATAACTTCAATAGCCATTTCAACATTAATCTGATGAGCTCCAAGACTTCCTAATATTTCGGAGGACAGTCCACATGAAAGTGGATATCAAGAAGAGAATGATACCTGCAACAATGGCATACTTGAGACCAAGGTTCACCAGCAAGTTTACCAGAAGGCCAGCCACTATAACACCAACAAAATTTGCTGAAAAAGCTGGCCAGAATGGCATGTCAAGAATCGAAGCAATGAAGGCTCCAGTCCATGCTCCCGTTCCTGGAAATGGCACAGCCACAAAAAGCATAAGCCCAAGCCATTTGAACTCTTCCACTGGGGCAGCCTTCTCCTTGGCCTTCTCAAACAGCATATCCAGGAACCGAGAAGCAGACTTGTTCTTGCCAGCCAGGAATGAAGCAAATCTCTTCAAGAAAAGTATTATAAATGGCACAGGGACCATGTTCCTACAGTTAAAACACTGTCAAGTTGAGCCTGACGAATAGTTTCAAATTGTATTTTCAGCATTAATAATGATACAAAATATAACATATGACAGAATAATTACAGAACTTTTAAGGCAAACTGAACCATATAAAGTGATCATAATTGTTACAACAGTGATGCAGCCATACCATCAAATCCACTAATCTACTTGGAACACGGATTAAAATTCTAAGATTACCCACTATATATTCTTGAACAAATTCAAGGGTTAATATATAAGAAATGGGAAATAAAGAGAAGATAAGAAAGCTAACCCAAGAACAGATAAGATAGTTAGCAATACAGGCTGGAGTTGCATCCAGTAGCCAACAGGAATAGCCCCACGAAGCTCAATTATAGGAAGCGTAGCGAGGGCAAACACCACAGCCTCATCGGGCCAGCCAGAGCTCCTTAAAGCAGCGGCGACCTTGAGGCCAAAAGTCGAAGCTCTGATGGAGTCAACAGCAGCACTAGCACTAGCATTAGCATCACCGGATGTAGCAAACCAAACAAGGGACAAAGAAGCCCAGAGCAGAACCCAACAGATATTTTTCAGAGGCCAAACTTCCTCAAACAAAGGAAAAATCTCCTTGTCTTCTTCTGTTGTAAAATTAACCAAGCCATTTGAAGAAGAAGAAGCTCTTGAGGAAACAAGAGAGGAAGGACCCAAATGGAGAGAGTTGTGAAATGTGAAAAAAAACTTCGACTTGAAGACCGTTTGACTGTCAAAGGTGTAAAGGGGGTTTAAAAAAGTAATCTTTGGTGAGGTTTTGAAAAGGGGTTTTCTGCTAGACAGCGCTAAAGTTATGGGTGAAACAGAGGCGGCCATTGAAGTTAAGCCGAAGCAGCGATGTTTTACTTGGCTCTCATTACTTCAAAAACTGCAAGTATCTAACAAGAAATGCGGTATCTTGCAATCAGATTGTAAGGGATAAAGATTCTATCTTGGCTGTATCCAGCATTAACAAGGAGAGGGAGGATTTACCGAAGTTTTGTTTTGAGATTTGGTAAAGCTTTGGTGCTGTTATGGGCCGGAAGCTTGTGGAGCGGAGGTGAGAATTGGGTTTGTTCCTAATCATTTATTTGTCAGCTAATGGATGGTTGTTACTAACAATGATTTAAATGTTTGACCATTATTAAAAAGATTATAATTTATAATCGATCTTTTTTAATAATTAAATTAATTAATTAATCTTTAAATAGCATTAAGCTAGTGATTAATAAAAATATGATTGTTATAAAGGAGGATTTGTCGAGGTTGGGGCTCTCTTAGGATTGGCGCCACGCAAATCAAGTAGGATTATTAGTTTTTTGGAGAAGATGCAACATCAATCAAACGACAAGCCGTTTGGAAGTGGGACAAAACATGAAAAGGATTGGGATCATGGTTGACCACTAGACTTCGCACGTGCGGTCAAAAACGTTACTGAGTTCAGATTCGACAATATCTGTTGAGGTTGAGACCTAACTCAACTCAGCTGAACTCACTCAAAAACGCAAATTTGAGTTTCCATCAAAAAAGAAAAAAATAAAATATATCCTAACGAAGTTTCTGTCATGAGTCGCAAAAGAGACAGGCCCTACTTCTCCCGCCACGACGCCACTTCAGCCCCGAAACGCCGTCGTCCTCTCCCCCCTACGCCTCCGCTCCAGCCCCCCACTGACGATGACAAGCCAACTTGCAAGCCTGCTCCTCCGCCGGCCGTGGTGGTCATGGGGTTGTCTCCCAATTGCTCCGTCCTCGATCTGAAATCGAGGTTCGAGATCTACGGTGCTATTTCCCGCATACGCATCGACCGAAACGGCGTCGGATACATCACGTTCCGTACAAAAGAATCTGCCGAAGCTGCGATTATTGCCGCCCTCGATTCGTCCTTCGGCATCACCGTTGATTCCCAAAAGGTTCATACTTGACTTGTAATTCTCTCAAATTAAGTTATTCCTTTTGTGAAATTGAGTCAAAATTTGAAATTTCGTTGTTAGTAGCTGTAATAAAGTCACTTACAAAAAAAAAAAAAAAAAAAGCCCAAGCAACTTAATGCAACNTTGTTAGTAGCTGTAATAAAGTCACTTACAAAAAAAAAAAAAAAAAGCCCAAGCAACTTAATGCAACTATTTAATTAGCAGGATGGATAATTAAATGCTGGGATGTTAAATAAGCTTAAATTATGAATGTTTTATCAGCTACCAAACAATAACTAGTTTCATATGCGCAGTGATTAGTCATAAGATATTGGCCATTTCTCTTCCATCACTTGGATGTTCAATTGGCTAATCAAATACTCAGATTGAGATTGAGACCTTTATTTATTTATTGTTTTTTTTATTTTTCAGGTACAGGTTTTGTGGGCATCAGATCCTCTGGCCCCACGGAAGGAGGCGGTCGGGATTGGTGTTAGTAAGGACAATGGTTCATCTTCCAAGCTTTTGCGTGCTGAGGTGCCTCTCAGCAGACATGGAAGAGGGAACAAGCTTGCTTCAGCTATAGTCAACCCCGGAAGTGGCAATGGTTCATCTTCTTCAGCCATAGAGGTGCCATTCAAAGGCAGAGAAATTGTTGCTTATGATGATATATTGTAACTTTTAGAGTTGGTATTTTTGAGGGCGTATCCTCGTATGTAACATCAGGTTGGATTTTGTTTTAGTAATAGTAGCTTCATTTGAAGTGTCTGGTAAAGTTAGCAGCTTGGAAGAGTTAGTGGAAGTTGTTTGCTGTGGTATGTTGTTTCTATGTTGACAATGAATGTAATGTAAACTTACATTTGACTTTTAGTTCTCGGTTGTGTAATTGTTCTCTTTGATGATAATTCAAATGTCATCTTGATCTTATTTTTAAGAATTGTAAAGCTGTGAAGTGAATGGGAATAAATTTCTCTACCCCAGTACTTATTGTTCTCTTTGTTGGTAGATTAGAGGGTCCAAAAGGCTTGCCTCGTGCTAATACTGTGAACTAATAAATTACCAGGGCGTTCACGTTATGTCTTATTACAATTTGAAGCATGCGATGGCCAGATGAATCTTCAGTTACTGCAATTTCTAGTCACGAGTCTATGCACCGTTTAGAAGTCTACCTGAGTAACGACTGCTGATGTTTTCTACCAAAGATGAAAGATATATGGCTCTCTAGCTTGCATCACTTGTACACTTGTTGTTGCAGTATAGCTTGCATCTTCAAGGTCTTTGTGATAAATCTCTGAGTTGATGCCAGGCCTGCGTGCTTATCTTGACCACCAAAAGAGCAATATATGTAATATGTGCTCTCAAATTCGAGTTGTGCATATAAGAAACTTTGGCTGCCCGGTGAGCGAAGGGTTCATAGATATGCCGGATAAGTTTATGAATCTCAGTCTTTCCTGCGCATAAGCACAATCCAAATAACTTCAGCGTAGAAAAATCTCAGATCGAAAGGTAAGAATTAAATTATATTAACTGGCCAAGTCATCCATTTAGAACTTGTTCATGCTATATATTTATTTAAAAACAAAAAATTAGAAATACCTAGCCGGTTCATATGCTCTTAAAAATGCACTAACATACTAACTTGTATATTGAAGGGGTCATCATCCCAACTATTAAATTAATCTAATTTATTAATAAGATAATTAAAATAGGAATTATTATTTTTAATTAAAGCTGCTTAAATTAATTATCAAATCTATTTCTTCTGCTAACCTCGATGAAAATTAATAATAGAGATCATAAAGCTAGTTTCTTGTTGCGTAAAGTCACAGCTTTCAGTTTGGAGAGAGCCGAGAGCGTTGCAATCATGGAAGAAACTGAAGAAAGCAAACCAACAATAAACCAAAATCAAGGAGAGCAACGAGTGTGGAGTTGGGGTGCAGGTACGGATGGGCAGCTGGGCACGGGCAGGTTAGAGGATGAGCACTCACCTCAACTCCTTCAACTTCGTTTCCTCTCCTCGGTAGGTCCCATCTCTATGCTTGCCTGCGGTGGGGCTCACGTTTTGGCCTTGACGTCCGGTAACCCACCGCATTTCTTGGGTTTTTTTTTTTTTTATGTTCCCTCCAATTGCTTTCGGGAGAGAATTTCTTATCTGCGATGTTTGTTTCTCAGGTGGAAGAGTATTTTCATGGGGAAGAGGCACTTCTGGCCAATTAGGCTCTGGAGAGATGGCAAATAGCTTATATCCCAAGCCTGTAGCTTTCTCTGACAATAGTAACAGCCATTACATTACTTATATTTCTGCTGGATGGAGCCACTCGGGCTTTGTCTCAGGTTCATTCACTCAGAGCATTCATTATCTGTATCTATGTTTAATATTGGTACATAGGCAAAAGTTCCTTATCTTATGTCTTAGCAATTGAATTTTTACATTGATTTTATTTTTTTCTTTTTCTGGTTCCAGACTCAGGGTGTCTGTTTACTTGTGGGGATGGCTCGTTTGGTCAGCTTGGGCATGGTGATCACAGGTCACATTGCTCTCTTGTTAAAGTCTCCTACTTTGTTAATAGCAATGTTGAACAGATCGCATGTGGCATGCACCATTCACTTGTTTTGTTGAAAGGTACCTGTATAATAACTCATGCATTACTGGTAAATATTTCAGTATCCCACTGTTTATACTTTTGACTGGGATGCATATCGTGTTTAATATGTTTAAAACATTGTGTGTTCTGATTTTAGGATTTCATTTAATCTCTGCAAAGAAGATTAATTTTATTTGGAATCTCTATCTTCAATGATTAATGATATATCCTCTGAACTACAGAAACTTGGTATGTATGTAAGAAAGAAGAAAAAAGATCTATTGTTTATGAACAAAAATAGATAGTTTGGAGCCTAAGCTTTATAAGAGACCTTCCATCTTGTTTATCATGTTCAACTAAGATTGTTTCAAAGATCTGAGTGATAATTTCTAAATGTTAAATTACCTTGGGACAACTAATGTCTGAGGGTATAATTTGCTTGCTATTGGGTGCGGCTGAATGTATGGAGGAGCAGAAGGTTATAGTTAGACTTGTACTTTATCATCTTCTTCACTGAAGCTTAATAAGCTCGGGCTGATGCAGATAGTTCGGAAAGTCAGGTTTATGGATTTGGAGCGGGAATGCGAGGTCAATTGGGCATCTCAAAAGATAAGATAAGATCAGTTAATCTTCCTCAAGTTACAAAGGGATTTGACGATGTTGAAATTGCTGCCATTAGTGCAAATGGAGATCATAGTGCAGCATTATCCAGTGAGTCCACTCTGATATCTCTTTCTTCTTGTGGGATAAAGGTAGAAATAATAACATAAATATCTGTAATCATAAGCATATGCTCAAGTAGATTATCTAAGTGGCCAAGAAGTTTTAAATGGAGCAAAATCGAAAATTTATACCTGACAGAACATTTGTTGAAGCTCAAAAGAGGATTATTCTAACACAATTTAGTTTATATAGCAGGGCATCATGCAATTGTTAGTAATATTTTTCTTCTTTATTTGTATAATTTCTCTTGGATCAGATGATGGGCGTCTGTACGCTTGGGGAAAAGGGTTCAATAGCACTTCTGATGCTTATATTCCTCAGTGTTTACCTTCATCAAAACGGTTCACCAAAGCTGTTCTTGGATGGAATCATGCATTATTATTTACTGGTACATCTGTGTATTTTCCATTTTTATCCAGTTCTCTCAATTTTCTTCACATCCCTTTATTGCTTGCAGCTATGAAGTTGTGGATTACTTTATTTTTTATTCTTTTAAATAATAGTCTTGGGTTTTTTTAACAGGTGAAGAAGTTTTTATGCTTGGTAGAACCCTCCCCGGTGTGCTAAGTGATCCTCAGAAGATGAGCCCAGCAAAGCATTTAACTGGTAATACATTAGATGGGAGGTGTCATGAAAACTCTTTTTTTTTTTTTTTTTTTTTTTTTTTTTTTTTTTTTTTTTAAAA
>JANLJB010031199.1:38748-62209 GCA_026212285.1 Bursera cuneata
TTTTTTTTTTTTTTTTTTTTTTTTTTTTTTTTTTTTTTTAAAAGAAAGAGTAAAAGAAAGAAAGGTGATGAGGAAATTTCGTCTTCATTTTCTTTCTAATATATGTTAAAGGTAAATTAACTCAGTTTGATTATTCACATAGAGAAATCTAAATGATCAGACAGCTAATGATTTCCATTTAGTTTTGGGAACCATGTTTAGATTATAGTAAATATGTAAATATTACAATAGAATAATTCAGCTTCTTTATTCCCCAGAAAATTCAGATGAAGCTGCTTTGGAGAAGGTATCTGGTCTTGAAGGAGTAAAAGTTATTCAAATTGCTGCTGGAGCTGAGCACTCTGCTTTAGTAACAGGCAAATTTCATTATTAATTGTTTTTGTATAATCTACTTTTGTTTTCTGGCTAAAGTGTTTTCTCTCCATTATTATTGCAGATAATGGAAAAATTATGACATGGGGTTGGGGTGAACATGGTCAACTTGGTTTGGGAAGCACTTGTGATCAAACTAAACCCAATGCACTGTGTCTTGGTGATGAAGTTCACAACAAGAACACTCTATTCCAAGTCTTCTGTGGGAGTGGTTTCACATATGCCATTAGAACACTCACTCTTCCATCTCAGATTTCATAAATGCAGACTGGGGATGCTAATCCTTCATCCTTCTATGACTCTGTCCTCTGTTACTTCAAACACTGGGCATCGGTCTCCATGGAAGCAGATTCTCCAACGACTTGAAATACCAGAAAAGATAAAAAGAAGGAATCAGGAACAAAATATGGCAGCAGAAATGATCATTCATGTAGAGATGGTCAGAGTCGCCGGTTCAAGTACCAGCTTCTCTCACTAGTGCTGTGTTGTAAAAACGTTGATTATTGGATGGCAATTCTATAGCCAGTAAGGCCTTTAGAAGACACATTGTATGTTAAATTTTGAGTATCTACATGATTACAGTTTCTTTCAATTGACAAACTAAAACTAAAAGGTGGAACTGAAACACTTTTTTAACAAATTTTCTCTGTAAATTGCTCATACATGTTGCTAAAACAAAAGGCGCCAAAGCCATAGAGCAAGAGATGGGGTGAGAAGTCCGCTATAGCTTGTCATATGACGTGGCTTCACGTGATTGAACCTCGTAAAGAATTGTAATTTATATTTATCATAACCGGAAGCACGGAGTCCAACTCCGTTGTATCTGTGCTTGATAAAGAAACTCTCCCGCTAATCACTCACACTGAAAAACGAAAAGAAGATGAACGCAGCAATATCGATAAGAGGTAAAAGAGGTTTGACCGGAATGGTCGCCGCAGACGCCGGAGATTTAAAGCTCCGTGCCCACGTCAATTGCGGGCCCACCTTAAGCGCTAGTGACATTAATCTCTCAGTTGAGAAGCCTGGCTCTTTTTTAATCGACTTTGACGTCCCTCAAAAGGTACTTACTTTCTACAATAAGAACACCTAAAAAACAACTTTTGAAAACGCTTTAACAGATTATGCATTCTAGCAATTGAATTGGAGTTATCCACCTACTTKGGTTTGTGATTGTAACTCCAGTTGCTTAGAAAGTAATGAAAAAAAAAAGGAACTTGAAGCTTGTGTCTTCTTTGAAGCACGTTTTACGTTTTAGTTAATTGTAGTTACTTTATCAAAGTCTCAGTGAAATTGGATTCTGTGTTCTGGGTTGCCATTTAAATACATTGAAAGATAAGATGCATATCTTGAAAGGGATTTGTAAAAGTTGAAGTATTGTGGTACTTGTGTGCAGGATGTTAGGTTTCAGTTCATGAGCACAGCTAGGATACTGGAGAAACAGCTCAACATGACTTACACTCACTTGAAGGGGGAAAATTTGACATTCTTGGATGGGACACTTGTGCTTAATCCTAATAATAAGATATCTGCAAATTATGCTCTTGATTCGAGGAATTGTAAGTTGAAGTATGGCTATGTGCACAGGGGGATGACCACATTTGAGCCATGCTACGATTTTGGGAGGAACTCGTGGGAATTTGCTGTGTCAAAGAGTGTTCTTGATGGAGATGTTATAAAAGCTTCTTATGTGACGTCAAGCAAGGTTTTAGAACTCGGGTGGTTGTGGAAATCCTCTTTAAGCAACGCTGGAAGATGCAAGGTATATAAGTAAATACATGATTGAATTTTCTTTGGTTATTTCCTATACTAATAGTCCACCGGTTTTGACTGTGTGATTAAGAGATCTATTTGGAGTTCAAAATGGTTACTGCATCTCTTCCTTGATGTAAAGGAAAAAAAAATATATTTTTCTGTTTACTATTTACCTACAATTCTGGAAATATTTTTTTTTTAGTTCACTAGAATCAGTAATTCAGGTAAATCAAAACATTACTATTACAGCAAAGAAGTTAGAAATCGCTACAACAGGAATATAAGGCCCTCGTTTTGTAATTGGGATGGTGATACTAATGAACTAAAAATAAGTTAGAAAAATCTCATAATGCAGATACTGTTATGGTTCTTAGTTATAGCATTGAAGACCACTGTAAGAATCTGCCTCAAGCTTGTGGAATGATCTCTTGATAGAGAACACCCAGTTATGCCTGATTTTAGACAGACAGATGGATTTATTTGTGTCTGTTTGAAATGTATGTTTAGGATTTATGGAGAATTCATTAGCCATTCTACAGTATAAAGAATTTTAGTCATGTAAATGACCTAGCTCTTAAGATCTATTTGGTTAATGTGAACTGATACATTTCCTGTGGCTGATCCGATATGAATGGCTGATGACTGATAAGAAAAGTTTTGTGTTTGCGAGATCCTTGATTTGCTGGATAGATAGAAGGTTTCTACTCGAGGCATGTAGAAGCTCGCTTTTGTCTTTTCATTTTTGTTTTAACGCAGAAAAGATATTTCGAAGATCCTAAACTAGGCCAAGAATTTTTCCTTGAAAGAACCTCTCTACTTTTGTTTTACTTGGGGAATATGGCTTGATTTTTTCACTTTTGACTTATGAGTTATTATTTTTCTTGGTGATTCATGTTCCGAATTTTGGTATTTTATGTCTACCAGGTTTCAGCAACTTTTAGGTTGGCAGAGGGATTACACATGCCATCAATAAATGCTGAGAGTTCCTGGAACTTTGAAATGTAATCTCCCTCACCTGTTGGAGTTTTTAAATATGGAAAGTTAAATATTCACGTGCAATCTTTTGCCTCTAGATATGGGGCTCAGGGGCGGATTCTGTTCTGGCTATTGCATTCTATCCGATTTGTAAATAAGCCCTAGCACACCGGACAGCATTTCAAGTGTTTTTGTCAATGCTGTAGTCTAGTATCTCACTACTGAACTTTCAATCACCTCATGTTTCCATGCGATCGACCCCCATTTTTTGTTTTCCGTTTTAGTTCAGAAAGGATACCTGGAGCTTGATAGAGCATTACGCCCTCCATTTCTCAGCCGAGAAAGAGAATTTTCATTTGTTTTATAGTTGACAGTGAACTGATGCATTCATATAAAATAAATAAAATAAAGAAACTGATTGCGGAAATCAGACAGATGACCTCAAGGAGCCAAGGAGGATACTGTACATCTAATTTTGCTTTTGATAATGACTGTCTCATGTCCAACCGTTAGCATGTATAACCCGGAATTTCAAACTAAGATAGCCTAGGCCCTAACATTGTGGAAACGAAATATTTTATTATTTTCTAGGTATTACGGCAGCTGATGTAATATCTACAATTGAGTTGGTACGAAAATCAAGTCATCTTAGGTTTTTCTGCTTCTGCACCTTTACGAGACAAAAAGTTCGTTCTCTTTCCCTGAAACATTGAAGTGCTATGAGAACCCTTAAGTTCAGTGCAACAGTCCGGCTTTTGAGTAACCAAAGAAACATCCACAAGTAGATAGTTGTTATATAGCTGGAAATTTCAGTTTTTATTTGCTTGACATAAGCAAAAGCAAAGGAAAGCGTAAGAACATGAACAGTGCACTATTTGTATCCCGAGCAGATCTGTTTCCTGCCAAACTGTTCGACGAAATTATTAATCGCGTGTCCTCTTGCTGCTTCAGCTTTGAGCTTGCCATTCTCTCTGCCCTCGCTTTTCTATTTTTTGATTTATAAATTCAATTAACGCTCCATTAACAAACATTTTGTTATTATTTTTTTGTCTTCTCCTTAATCCCCAAATCAAACGAGGCAAATACTAGGCTCGAAAGCCCCCAAGCCATTATTTTGCCTTTGATCAAGAATAAACTCTCCTATTAAATATTCAATCATGTTAGATCAGAATACCCTTGATAACTGAAGTTTCGTGTACCTAGAAAGTACAGCACAAAATCAAATAGTCCAGTTTATTACATCAGAATTAAAGATCTCGCAACCTCAGGAACTGGAATATTGGATTTTGCTTTACATGTGCAATTATGATATGACAACTACCTGAATCACATCAACGTATTTTTCCTTGAGTAGATAATACACAATAATTCCTGTTACATTTCCTATGGATTTTAAAAAATGAGTAGCTGACATTAGCTAGAATCAGAAAGCTTTTTACATTACCAACCAACCAATGAACAACAAGAGAGACAGGGAGACACAGACGAGCTGGAAGATGAAAAGGACACATTTAACATGTTACCTATACTAACTTGTGGGTATGTAAGAGAACAATGAAAAAAATTAGCAAGAGCTGCTCATTCTATTTGTTTTCAAGAATAATGCCAAGAAAGAAAGTAAGAAACCTTCACTATTTCTTCACAGGATGATATAATGTCTCATTCTCACTATTGGATGCTTTATTTTTTTTTAGATGATCATTAATAGATTGTTTTCATATCCACCGCTGTAAATAATAGGGCGAAGAGGATCAATCTTCCATTCACCATCAACAATGAACTTGATCTGTGGCACAAGGGAAAAATGTTGACATACTCATCAATCAAGGAACACTAAACCTATGAAATCATTAACAAGTAGACAAAAATGACATACCTCATATTTTCCCGGATACAACCTTAGGCTCAAAGAAAAAATCCCAGTACTTGACCTCTCCATCTTTCTCTGCAAAGTTGCAAAATATAAGATAAGCATAAAAAAGGAACAGATAAAGGCCATGCGTATCCCAGTAAACAGAATGATTTCAAATGACTTAAAAAGTTATAAAATCCTTTAATTGCTGAATGTAATAGTACGTCATTGATCTATTAACCAAGCATAAAATACAACCCACCCCAATGTATGATTGAGAAAAGCTGCACCTAACGAAGTGTTGCTGAGGATAACAAATCACAAGAATATGGATTTTAAAAATGTGGTATAAAGTGTGGTATTCACGAATCAACTTATTGCCCATCCTGAGATCATTCAGCCCCTCTTTATCATTGACGAATTGCAAAAAGCTACACTTAAAAGAGACTGGTAAATTAAAGCTGTCTCGCCTCACACATGTTACTAATCATTCATAAAATACCACAATAATTCTGCCAGTAATATCTACATTACTCATCAAAATAAATTAACCAGAAGGCTTGAATTTCATTATTTAAGGAATCTAAGAAGTGAGAAGGAAATGCATCAAAATTGAAATTTGAGAATGGGTCCAAACCTGGGAGGTCCAACCATCAAATGATCCAGCTAAGAGCACCTCCGAGGCTGAATTAGGCCAGACTATGCAAGCGGTACGAATAAGCCGTAAATCTCTACGAGCATCATCAACCCTTCTCTGTTTCTCTTCCACCATCTTTTGTGCATCACTGCAGCAAAAGTAGGTGACATCAAAAATTGAAAAGTAAGAGGATATGTTGTTGAATGAACAGGAATTGATTTGTTAATCAACAGCAATTGCACATACATTATTGCCAGCGCCATCTTTCCTTCTAATACTGCTAACTTAGCACGTATTGACCTTAATCTATCTTGGGCATTCATGATCTCAGTTTCTTGGTACTCCCATGCATCAGAAAGATTCTGCAAATCCTCAGAGGAGCTTTCATAACCCTAGTAAGAATTCAGAGTAGGATTAAAAGTTGATTTAAATACCAAATATAAAAGTTCAAAATATTGTAGCAGGATAAAATGCCTTCTAGAGTAACAGCATGCAATATGAATCTTCCCAATTGGAGAAAAGGAGACCTTGATGAAAAAATCCACAAAAATGAAACACTCGCATATATCCACACAACAATTTATATGCATAAAATTACTCATTTCATATACATCCATTTATAGAAGCCTTGAATCTGCTGTATGAACAGAACTTTTCAATCATTCACATTTTTATGAACCTCAATTGACTAAAAAGTTTGCAATCCACCATCACCAAAGTGTGAAAAGACAATTAAATTATATTTACATGAGTTTGTTTTTCCCATTCCCACTAGCAAGAAGGGAGAAAAAATTTAGGCCCCAATTTGGGGGTGCAAGCAGGGAAGTTTCGGAATCCATGTTGTTCACCAAGAACTGTTTTTCTATCAATTAAAATGAAATACAGTTTCTTCAAAAAATGTTACACTTTAATACGAGTTGCTTCCCAAATTTATGTGCAATAGATCAGTCACTCACCTTCTGTGACACAAGTGCATCAGTGTTACACCTCACTGAGTGAAGCACAGATGAAAGTTCTGACTTTAAGTGCTGAAGGCGACTTTGTATGTGATTGCTACTAATCTCTTTGTGAAAAGAGTTTGATCCTTCCTGGCTGTGCAATTGTCCTCCAGAACCCTCTCTTATTCCAGGTATTTCATCCTCTGAAACATTCATTCCTCCTTCCTTATTGGAGGCAATTTCAGCAGCTGTACAGTGTATTAGCAAATAGATGTCAGCTGATCTGAACTGTCAACCTGAAGTCACCAGAAACTAACAAATGGGGTACCTTTAAATTCCATGTTTAAGAATCCTGCCCTTTCTGCCTTAAGTGAGTTTCTTGATCCATTAAGGTTTGAGAGAGATGTGATCTGAGTAAGGTTGCCCCGTGAATTGATTATGCCTCTGCCAGGATTTAATGATGAAGGTCTATTGCTTCTCCTAAAGTCAGCAACCGCCTTTTACGATACAACAAACACAAAGTTTGATTAAAGTGATGTCAAGACTGCACTCACCCACTTCTAATTCCACTAGATTATTTATACCTTTGAATGGCACAGAAACACGTTAGGTTTACCCAAGAAAGAACCAAAATACAGATGTAGACTCATCCAATAGTTCTAAGATGGGAAGAAACTAAAACCTATTAATGCAATATGTCAAAGAAACTAGAAAAATTTTCACAACTGAGCTGACAACTACAAGTTATAAGACGAATGATAAATGAATGTTGCTTCAAAGTACAAAACCAACTTACTATATCTTTTGAATTTCCAGAACGCCAGTCATCTTTCCCACCTTCACTTTGGATACGAGCAGTGTTTCCTTTCTCACTAAAATCGAACCCTAAATTAATACTCCTCTCTTTCTCTAACCGACTTAGTATACCTTCAATCCCAGAATCATCGCTAGTTTCCTCTTCCCTAAGCAACATACCATATGTGTTAAAGGACCTACACAAGAATTTACCAATCCATTTGATAACTAAGATATAGAGAATGATTGAAACTTGGAATCTTACAGGAGTTTGGGATGGAAATGGATGTTTAATTTTCTGCTAACTAGTTTATATGCTACAAGATGAAAAAAAATGAACCATATATTCTCAAGAATCTAGGGTGATTCCCACAATAACTAGTATTCTTTTTCTTATTGTTTCGAGATGCTATATCTTATATGAAAACTATAATAGTTAATCCACAGAATATGAGCCATTGAGTGATGAAAATAATAACCATATTAAAAAATAAAATAAAAATAAAGCCTCACAATGTTCTACCAGACGAGGAAGCTGAAGCAGAGGAATTAACAGCAAAAGAAGAAATGTCATATCTGCTAACTTCAGTGGCTTCGAAATCACTGCCATTTTCACCACTCTTAACCGTCCTTTGAAGGGCACCATTTTTGTATTCCTTCATTCTTAAATCCCAATCTTCAGTGTCATTTTCTTCGAACCTTTTCTGTTCTTCTTCATTTTCATTATCCAAATCCCAACCAAAAGCAAGCCACCCACCTTGCCTTGCAATACCCTCAACAATATCCATCCTTCCAGCATCCATTAACTGTTTCTTGGTTGGAAACATCTCAGGGTTCTCCGAACTCATCATAAACTCCAATATCTGAGCCTCCAAAGCGGAATCTCCTTCACCATCCCAATCTCTCTGGCAACTCTCCACAAACCCACCACAACAACAACAACAACCCCGATAATTCCTCTTCTTCACCTCAAAAAAGCCCGAGAAAGCGCCAACACTTCCTCTCTCTTTCGCTGCTGCAACAAGATTCAAAGCAACGCCCGGTTCTCGGTTTCTCATTCTTCTTCTTTGGTTAAAAACAACTACCCACGAAGGAAATGTACACGAATTCAAATCTGCCACCGAATAGGGAGTGGCAAGTAGATGATAAGAAGCGTTGGTGTATGAGACCATGATGGTTCAGGCATTTCGTTGAACACTTTGCGCTCGTCCAATTTTAACGAAATCCTTCTGACGTAGACGCGCGCAATAAGCAAAAGCAATAGCTCCGGGCAAGTAACGAACAATACCACTGAAAAGCGTAAAACGCAAGAATGAATTGTCGCATGCTCTTTATATCAAAAATAAAAATAAATTATTATTTTCTCTTTTATGAATTAATTAATCAATTCATTTAATTTCCCTACTTTTTGAGGTTTGTTTTGTTTTCTTTTGTTTGTTACAGCAAGGGCGTATGGTTGATATTTTCTGGGCCTTTTCACATGGAAACCCCCGAGATTTCGTTAGCTAATCGTAAATATAATATTTTTATAAACTAACACTAACCCCCCATAATTATGAGCCATTAATTTATCGGTTAAAAAACATTTGAATAAATATTTGATAATTTTATCCAAACCCTTAAGTTTAAAAATCACAAGAATCCCTAAATGTTTGAGAACTGATAAAATAACCTCTTACCATATATTAGCATCAATTAAAGTTAACAATTCTAGGATTATTTTGATAAATTTATAAAAAAAATAAAAATAAAAACTCTTTATCTGAAGCATATAAGGGACTTTTAGTAATTTTTGAAACTCAAGTGGTTGAAATTATCTAAAATTAATCTGGTGTTATTTAACCAATATGGTTAACCACTTAATATAGAGGGAACTTAGTGTTAATTTATGAAGTTATTGGATATATATGATATTACCAAGCCCCAGGGGTGTTTGGCTGCACGTAACAGGTTGTCATATTCGGGTAAGATAGAACCAAAAAGCGCTTATTTTCCCGTTATTGTTTGGATTTTGGACTGTCCAGTGTCTGCGTTCAATTGAGCTGTACCTAAATCAACTAGCAACTTAGGAAAGTTGACGAATTTTTTTCCATTTTGAGGCTCAAAAAAAAAAAAAAAAATGATTTGTGATTATAGAGGATTGTGAAGGTTGGCAATTGACAACATACTATTCTATTTGATTTTTACTTGGAACCCAGTTACCCAACGCAAGTAACATTGAACTGAATTAAAACAGTAGATCTTTTATTATTATTATTATTTGGCTTAAACATTGTATCAATGATCCCATGTCTGGAGAGCAAGGCAGCAAAAAGCTTTACTTTAGTGTTTGTGTTAAAGGGTATTTTTCTTATGGATGCAGCAATAGAGGCATATCATTTGAAAGGGGCAAAGCTATGTAAAATTATTTTTTGCTGACAATATAATACATTACCAATCTCACTTTTTAGGTGAGGAATTTATTCACAACAAACATGTAAATTTTTTAAAATTAAAAACTAAAAGTTGGAAAGTGGAGTTTGAGTTGGAATATAAATAACAAATCTTTAATCAAAAGGGGCCGGTTACGGTGGACATGTGACCAAAACATTATCATTTACTGTGCATTAAACGCATTGTGAGTCCACCTAAAGAGAAAAAAAACTTGAGAACAACAGAGTTATGCAACTCTGTTACTAGTGTTTCTTTACAACAATTATACATACGTCGATGCTTGTATATACAACTGTTACACGATGGAGTTTCTTCACAAAATGTTTCAAGTATTTTTTTATTGGTTTATGCTAAATGGAAGGGAATGGATTTCTAGTCCTTATCATATAATGGATGTCTTAATCAATGGTTACTATTGGTTTAAACTCACTTGGATTTGAGGTTCCTTCCTTCCTTCCTTTGCTAGTTAATGTAAGGTTGATATCTACATGTTATGATTCTTGCTGGACCCTGGCTGGCTCGTGTCGCTAATTGGTTGCTAGAATGTGAGAAAAAGAAAAAGCGAAAATAAAAAGTGATTGTCTAGCAATGAAAGAGATGGGATGGCCCTGCAATGGGGCCAGAGTTACCATCCCATCATTTGGGCTAGTTCTGTAGTGAGGAACTTTGCTTTAAAATTTTCCCACAAATTTTTGTCACTATTGTGAACAATGTGGCTGGGCCTCTAGCACAGATGGCTTCATTTCGTGGATCAACATTCACCGCAGCACAAGCTTTCACTTAAGCTGTTTCACTCACTATCATCATTATTCTCATTTTTTATGGCTCTTTCCTGATACCAGCATTTGGATAACCGGCTAAGCTTGAAAAAAGAGAAGTCTCCAATCTAAAACGTCGCGTCGCACCATATGACTTACAAATAAAATTTTAGATTAGTTTATGAGGTTTACATGATAAAAAATGATTACGCGAAACTTAAGATGGAAGAGAATAGACCGATTTATAAGACTTGGATCCAAAAAGAATGAGAGAATAGTTTACAAGATTTAATTTTCTTTAACTAAAGAGACGCATTTGGTTTAGATCCGAATGTTAGACAATATTAATATTGATTTCTACCTGCTCTAAAGGATAAGATGAGCTTAAGCTCCTTAAACTGTATTGTAATGCGATTTTGTGACTTATAATTTGATGAGCGTAATTGGATTCATAGAAGCAGACCAACTAGCTTAGCCACGATAATATAACTTTAATTTGCATGTATGAAATGAAACCAAGATACATGAACACGTCGGTTCAAATTCATTTATCAATTATCAATTCACGAATCTAGCTAGCTAAAAGTTGTATTAATTTGGGAAAATAATCCAACAAACGTGAACAGTACTCAATTTGCGTAAGTGGATTGCATCTGCCAGGGAATGATGCATTAATATTAAACTCATAATTGGATGCCATACCCTTACGGCTTGCATTGTGAGATAGTTTGTCCTGATTAGGAATGCAAAATAGTGGTCTAGTTTCCTAAGTTTCCTGTCACGCCATTGCCCAACTCCCCTGATTTTGAGATATAACAGACAAGAAAAGGCGTCGTTACCTAGGCCATGCCAAGCCCAAGTATCATAACTCTTCAGTTTTTCTGTTGTTGGCTTAGTTATTCTGTTATTCAGTTCGTTTGATTTACTATTGAGATTTCATACCTTAATCTTGTTTGGATGATATATGCCTTACCTATTCGGTTCAATTGTTACATGTTCAGTTGAGTTGTTTTAATTAAGTTGAGTTATTTTGTTACTTAAGTACTCTGTCATACTCTCCTACAAACACACGCATATTGAAGCAGGTTTGGCATCAGCAATTCTCATCGTTCAAACAATCAGAAACCTCATACAAAGAATAGTTAAGAAGAAATCGGAAAGGATGGAGTTTCATGAAAGCAGAAAAAGAAACACTTTCTGGTTTTTCAAAAGAAAACGCTCAACTAGCAGTTCTGCAATAGTCCCAAATTCCCATTCATCGTCGCCAATAGTGAATGTGGGAGAAGAAAAGAGTGATTGTTTATCGGATCATATTTCAGAAATAACTCAGAGAAAGCCCTTAGGATGGAAAGCTATGCCCTACATCATAGGTACGTAGATTCTCCCTTCTTTGTCTCACTTAATCACATGCACACATGTGTTATGATGATACTTGTAGTAATTAATGTACATATATATATACATATATACTTGATGTTGATAGTGCAGGAAATGAAACGTTCGAGAGACTAGGGTCATTTGGGATTGCGGCAAATTTCATGATTTATTTTATGACAATGTATAACATGAGTCAGGTGAAAGCTGCCGTCCTGATTGGCATCTCAGGTGGTGCCGGCAATTTCTTACCATTGGTCTTTGCTTTTATTGCTGATGCCTATCTCGGAAAATTTCTTACCATTGTTTTAGGATCCTTCGCATCTCTTCTGGTATGCCTTATCTTTTATTTTTACGTCTCAACCTAAAATGCAATTGTTATACATGCATGCACATTCAAGATAAATTATCAAACTAATTACACTATGATTTGTTCGTAAAACGCAGTTATGACTCAACTGTGCTCTTCTGTCTATAACACTATAATAATCTAATATCAAAGCATGATAAAAAGACGTTAATAAATAAATTGGGGTATCTTTTGTCTGTTTCTCTTCAATTATGATTTGATAATATGTCGTACAAATCGTCATGAATGGTAATGATAAACATGTTCAACAACAGGGAATGGTAATGATGACATTGACGGCGCTGATGCCACAGCTACGCCCTCCCCATTGCATTGAGGAACAGCGAATGCGTGGCCAATGTATAGGCCCCGACAGACACCAAATGGCTTTCCTTACCCTTGCGTTGTTCTGGTTAGCTGTAGGTAGTGGTGGAATCAGGCCATGCAGTGTTCCCTTTTCAGTTGATCAATTTGATTCAACATCTGAAAAAGGAAGGAAAAGTATCAACAGCTTCTTTAACTGGTACTATGCTACTTTCACCATCGTGCTCCTCATTAGCCAAACGGTAGTGGTTTATGTTCAAACCATTAACTGGTCCTTGGGCTTCGCAATCCCCACCATATGCATGTTCTTAGCAATGATCCTTCTCTTCGTTGGAACTAGAATTTACATATATGTTAAGCCGGATGGTAGCTTGTTTTCTAGCATTGCGCAAGTCTGTGTTGCAGCTTACAAGAAGCGCCAGCTTCAGCTTCCAACTGATCATGTCGTAGATGAGATTTTCTATGATCCTCCATTGAAGAGAAGTGTAGTGTCGAAACTCCCTCTCACCTCTCGTTTCAGGTTAATAGCATTCTTTTAACTATTTATTGTTTTATCTTATTATCTTCTAAGAAAGTAGGATCCTATGCTCATCTGATTTTTGTCTAACTTTTATCGTGAGGATGTTAATTGTAAGAGTTAAATTTACAGTTTTGTTTGTGTAGGTTCTTGAACAAAGCTGCCTTAATAGAGTATAATCAAATAAAGCCAGATGGTTCATGTATAGATCCATGGAGGCTATGCAGTATCCAACAAGTTGAGGAGGTTAAATGCCTGATGAATATTCTCCCAGTATGGACAACAGCGATTATTAGCTTTCTTCCCATGCAAACAATGCCATTTGTTGTGGCGCAATCCTTCAAAATGGACCGCCACCTCGGACCTAATTTTGAGATCCCGGCTCCGTCAATCCTTGTTGTGAGTTTGAGTGTTATGGCAGTAGTTCTCCCAATTTATGATCGCTTAATCCCAACACTTGAAAAAATCACTAAACAAGAAGGTGGGATCACTCTTCTCCAAAGAATTGGACTGGGAAACGTTTGCTCAGTTCTTTCAATGCTAGTTGCTGGATTTGTTGAAAAAGAGAGAAGGGAAGCGGCCATTTTGCATCCTAGCCCTACTGGGGTTGCGCCCATCTCAGTCTTGTGGCTAGTTCCTCAACTTATTCTAGATGGCTTCTTCGAGACATGCAGCCTTCCAGGCTTTACAGAATTTTACAACAAGCAGTTCCCTGATCACATGAGAAGTATTGGTAATGCTCTAGTATTCTTCACTATGTTTGTGACAAGCTACTTCAACGGACTGCTTGTGGCCACAATCCACCGTTACACTGGAAGACATGGCCCCAGCTGGCTGACCGATAATACAAATGCCGGAAAATTGGATAACTATTTCTTTCTTTTAGCAGCGTTTGGAACACTGAACTTCATATATTTTCTGGTTGTTGCTCATCGATATCGCTACAAGGGCGCTGCTCCTGCAGAAATCAACCATGATACGGAGGAGAATTGAGTTCCCTTGAAACTGCACAATTTGTAAAAATATATATGTTTCCGAGTTATATTTCTCCATGACGCGGAGCAGAATTGAATGCCCATTATAGTTTACACACTTGTTAAAATATGTAACAATAAATACAAATTTAATCAGTTTTATTGGAATTGAAGTGCACACTCAGGCCATATAGCGACTTCGTTTCTTGCTTTTGCTTCTCTGCCAGCACTAAAAAATTTTCATTGTAAAATGTGATAAACGACGGAATGGAAAACGCTAAAAGTGGAATTGAAAATTCAACCAAAATTTTTAAACAGAACTATGGGATTTTAATTTTTGAATTCCATTTGCTAAAAAAGACAGTTAATAGTAAAGTTAGTAGATAAGCTTCTGCCTTGTGTGACTCTGAACCTTCTCCCGGCCTTTTTCATTTCGTTTCAGTTTGAAATGAAGTGCATATTCTTGCTTTTGCTTCTTAGGTAGTACTTTAATTTTTCCATTGTACACTGTCTAAAGCATACACTCACAACGCGCTGAATCTGATCTACAAGAAAGCAGCACTTAGGATATGTTATAGGAAGTCTAACAATACTCCAAGTTGAAAAATGTTGATAGTGTGTGAGTGTTACTAGAACAACCGCAATAATGTATAGTACAAATACATTTACGAATTAGACCTAATAGGAAGTGAGAGTTGATTTTTTATCTGTCGTAAAATCATTGTGGCTACCAGTTAATACTATTTTTATGTAGAGAATAGAACAATGTTAGACCAACAAGGATCTTATTCAAATATGATAATAACTTCTGAACGGGATAATATCAAAAATTATCATTGTATTTAGGCCTAACTTTGAAGGAAACTATGTTTGCTATTTTAATCAATCACATTTTGAACTTATTTACTATTGATCAACTGTTAGTTTTAACCCTAACGAAAATATAAAAGAACATATTTAACCATGTATTATTTAAATAATTTTATATTATTCAAATAAAAACAATTTAAAAACTACCCTCATGTTTTTTACCTAATTATAAATAGAAACTAAGTTTGTTATTTTAATCAACAACACCCTGAAAATTATCAACTTTTGATCAATCGTTAGTTTTAACCGTAATAAAAATATGAAAGGATAATATTTACCCCATATTATTTAATTATATTATATTATTCAAATAAAAATATAATATTGTAATTATAAATTAGCATAAACCCTAATTTAATCCTAAAAAATTAGAAAAAAAATTGAAAATCTATTCTCTTGTCCACATTCAAACCATTATTTCTTCAAACCCCAACCAACCCAAAAACTTTCTTTCTTCAAACCCTAACCAACCTTTGAACCCCCCAAATTTCATCTCAACTTTGAAATTGATTCAAAGGAAGATGCAGTGTAGCCAAATCGGCTATGGGCATTGTGTTTGGGGGTTGCTATAACAAGATTTGTTTTTGGGTGATTTCTAATTTTATTTATTTATTTTTGTTTCTTTTTTCTACTTTGATTTGATTAATTAGTTTAAAAATTTTAAATTAGAATGTAAATTATTTAACATGAAATTCCTATATTTCCCTAAACCGTTGGTACAATTTTTAACAAAAAATTTTATATGATAATTTTTTGACAACTTGAGGGGTGTTGATTAAAATAGTATTTATTGTCCCAAACCTGAATGTCCAGACTAAACGTATTGTGATGGATTCCAACCCAAGGATTATGCAATTAGTGCTAAAATTAAGAAGATAAATGGTGAAATACTCACATAACTCCAAGCTATGCAAGATCAAAAATTCCACCACAAAAGGCTAGCTTTTTCCACCAAGATCAACCACCTTCTTCAAGTGAATGAATCTTCCAATTGCTAAGCACTCTAGCTACTTAGGATTGATGAAATCTTAGCTAGAGATTATGCGAAATTGAAACAAAATCACATGAGGAAAGGAGAGCAAAATTCGGCTATGGCTTGGTTGCGTGGGGAGAGAAATTGTTTCATGTATATGAAACACACATATACATGCCTTGGTATGAATGTCCAACATTCTATTAATTCATTAATTAATTTAATTATTTAGAATTAATATAAACCAAGTAAATTGATTAATTCTAAATTAATGCCAACCAAGTTAAATTAGCCAATTAGATGCATGGTTATCTACCAAGATATTTTGGCTAATTTCAACTAAATCTAATTAGTTTTGTTTTTCTCTCTTTGGTCCTTGGGCCTAATGGGCTTGAGTGAAATTGTAAAGTTTCAAAACTTTGTTAAATGGATCCAATCCAATTTAAAAGTCAAAGCCCATTTCTATTTAGTAATCCAATTCACTAAATTGGCCCATTTAGACTTTAAGCCCATTTCATTTTGGCCCAATAAAAAGCTCATGTGAATAATAAAAATACTATTCATAGAAGCACTATTCATCCCGGATGAAAAAGTGTGCTCTCGTAACTCCCATATCAATCCTTCATCGACCCATTAGGCTTTTGAATATGTTGGTCACAAACATGTTTCTGGATCATTCGGATGTCTGAAACCTTGTTCTTGATCCTTGTGATTTACAAGGCATGGTTGGCTTCTAGCAAAACACTGTGCCACCAATTCTCCAAAAGTGTTCGGTAAAACCAACTGGCATGTTTCAAACGTAGTTCTATATAATTAAGTCCTATATCAGATGTCACATACATGGTCTAGAATTGGTACATGTCTCTCTTAATAACGACGTACTATTCGGATCCTTATGAAATGACCGATTCTCTTTTATGAAACGTGACTGAGGATAATCCTTATCACTCTCGTATCAACTAGTATTAGAGTGATCATCGTCGAATCCTGTGTGACATCATCTCTATTTACCCGGAGTGATATGTCACATCTTGACATTACACCTACTCCTAAATAGTTCACGGGATGCCCAACAACCAGTGCATGTGAAACCCCTTAGGATTATAGATAACAAGTGTCAAAGCAAACTGATCCTCAAATGAGATGGCCGTGTAAGTCTCAAGTCTAAAGTTATTTACACCTACCCTAAGCGAACCTTTCATAGACACTTAGGTAAACTATCAATGAGATTTTGTATCGGGTCGAGTCCAGTGAATCTATTCGCGTATCTAAATGGCTGACAATGTTTCTTTATACACTTCCATAAGTATCCGATACTTAGATGTGTGAGAATCATATTGTTATACTTCTATAACCAGTACAAGTGTAATACCAGTCTATCTGTATTACGGATGTCTTGTCTCAGCAGTACTTTGACTAAGGATGCTTTAATGACGTTATTTTATTTTAAAATGACTTCTGTCTCACAATCAAATCATTCATATTCACATTATAAGGACTTTTATCATATTATTCAATAATGTAATCCAATCACATTCTATGATAAAAGGGCAATTTTCTTTATTACATAAATCACTTATGTATGATATACTAAGTATATTATGAATGTGATGCTCTAGAACACAAATAGTCCAACATATTGTCCCCATCTATAAGCCTCAAAAGGTGGCCCCTAACCCCGGTATGGCACTTTGTGCCTATAAGCTTCAAGAAGTGACCTCCATAAGATTTTATTCACAATTGAAGCATCCTTCACGTTCAAACTCAAGACCTTATAGATCATTGGCATTCAATAGGTGACCTCCACCAGATTTTGTTTACAATGGATGCGTCCTCCATGCTCGAACTTAAGATTTTATAGATTATTGGCATTCAAGGTGAGTACATTATGCAAAGTACTACATAGAGATAATACGTTTAGTCTAGACCTTCAAGTGATGGCCAACGATGTCGGTGTGCCTAAGGGATAACCTCCAATGGTAGCTTGGGGTTACAAAATTGCCATTAATTTTAGACATTTTTTTGTATTAATTTACAAAAAATAAATATCTATTTATCAAATTATCAAATTATCAAAATTTAAGTCATTTTCACTTGGCAATCTGCATATACGACTAAGACACTTTTATTTTCTCTAACACTTTACACTCTTTAAAAGTGCAACTTCATCAACCTCTCAACCATTTCTTATCACTTTATCTCATTTGATCCATACATTTAGCTTTGTGAGTTTTTCTTATTTTCATTTGAAAAAACCATACAAGCTTATATTACAAAGGTATATGGTTAAAAATCTCAGAATAATTATTTAAAAATTAAGGATTTATATAATATTTGATGGGTTTGATTTGTTTATTCTTCCAACTTCTATTCATAAAATGTTTAATGTTATTATAACTATACATAATATATTGATGTTAATTATCTTTTTTGTTAAATAATTCTAATTTTATGTTTTAGAAAATGGTGTTATAAGAGATAAAATATGGTGAAGTGGTCCAAATGAAGAGTGGAATCTTTTGATGCAAATTATAGATAATATAATTTTTTAAGTGGGGATCCTTTTAACAATATCTTTTTAGTCATATACTATTTGTTGAATAATCTACTAATTGAAATAGAATTATATATTCGTGGCATAATAAACTTGTATAATTAGTATATTGTTTTTCTTGTGTTCCAGTTTTCTAGGATTGTTCTAAAATTTTTTTGTGTCATTTGTTATGTTTATATAGAGCATATACTAATTAAATAATATTCTTAGTTTTGGTTCTAACTTTGTAGGTTTTATAAATAAATCTCAACCTCTCTTTATTACAAATGCAAAATTATATTCAATTTTGAGATTGCATTTTAGTGTAAAAAATTAGATTTTGATTTTTAATAACTTTGATAGTTAAGTATTTGTCAAATAATTTAAAACCTTTGTGAAGAATTAGAGATTCAATTGGATTGGGAATTATAATATTTTGTTTCTTATATAAGTGGTTGGTTTGAATTATTTGGATAGAGTATGAAAATTTGAAAATATTAAGATTAGACACATGTCAAATATCCTAATTATTGTTAATGTTTTATGATTTTAGGTATAATGTCAAACAACCAATCACTTAAACCAAGAAAAACCTTTTTTTCTTTCTTTAAGAAAGTAGATCAAGGTCTACCATCAAGTGAAACCCGTTTATCATCTAATATTGAACCTATACTTGAGGAGCAACATACTTCAAAACATCAGAGAGTTGAATCTTTATTTGATCCTACTTCTTTTGACCGTGACCTGGGATTATGCTCTCCAATATGAACATATCCCATTGATCAACAAGATGAGAATCAAGTAGCATATATCAACAAAGGACAACATCAATCTATGCTAAAGGAATATCCATGCTCATTTGATGGAAATCAATACTGTCGATCTCAACATTCTAGATTAGTAAATTCTCTTGGCTTGTGAATTTTGAAGAAAAAGATTGTGCATTTTGATTTCCATGCTCTCTTTTTGACATAAATCCATCAAAACATCCTACAATTATACTATCAAAGGGTTTAAAAGTTATGAAATAGTTAACAATCAACAAAGATGTAATTTTTTGCATCATGAGGGGGGTCCTTGTTCAACACATAATACTGCAATGCTTGATTGGGATAATTGAAACATCTATCTCAACATATAAACAAAGTGATGAACAAAAAAATTTACAGCAAGTCTTGCAAAATCGATTAAGACTAAAGGCTTCAATAGAAAGTGTTATGTTGCTTGCAAAACAAGGATATGCTTTTAGAGGTCGTGATGAATCAATCAATTCATTGAATCGTGGCAATTTCATTGAAAATATAAAAGCTTTTGCAAAAATTAATGACCAACTTGCTGAAGTTGTCTTAGAAAATGCTATAGCTAATGCCAAGTATACATCACCAATAATTCAAAGGGAAATCTTAAATATTAGCAAGAATTTTAAGATTTTCCTTTGAATTATTGGTGGTGGCCAAATTTTGTGTTATTGTCGATGAAGGACTTGATGAATCTAATAGGGAACAAATAGCCACTATCTTTAGATTTGTTGATTGCAATGGATTTGTTAGAGAATGATTTTTTGAGATTGTGTGAGTGTAGATGAGACTTCTACTTTAACTCAAAAAAGGGATATGTGAAGTTCTTGCTTATTGTAATCCTAAAGTTGAAAATATGCAAGGTCAATGGTATGATTGTGCTCGTAATATGAGGGGGGCATGGAATGGATTACAAGCCTTATTTTTTCAAGATTGTCGATATGCATATTATATGCATTATTTTGTTCATTGACTACGACTTGCATTAAATGCTGTAGCAAAAGATATTCATTGTGTTTGGCAATTTTTTTTTTTTTTTAATCTTGTTATTCTTCTCCTAAGTGCCATTGTGAGTTAAAATCAACTCGAAAAGTTGAAATTGCAGATATGGTAGTTTCGGGAGAACTTAAGACTGGTGCATGGTCTAATCAAATTTGTATTTTACAAAGAGCTATGACTACTTGTTATTAGAGTTATCATTTTTCTTCTATTAATTGTTTAATTGAATTGTTTCGTGCAACTTCTATTGTTCTTGAGAATATGACTCATAATGGACTTAATAATAATATGCAGAGATAGAAGCAATGAGTTCTTATAATGCATTGAGATCTTTTCAATTTGTATTTATCTTGTATTTAATGAACAAAATCATGGGAATTGCTAATATTCTTTGTCAAGCATTGCAGATGAAATCTTAAGATATCTTGAATGCTAAGAATTTTTCCTCAATTGCTAAATCACATCTTCAAAAGTTTCAAGAAAATAGTTGGGATACTTTCATGAAGAATATTGTTCAATTTTGTGAAAGACATGATATTGATGTTCCTAATGTGAGTGCTCGCTACATGGGATTTACAAAGCATTCTTGTCAAAAACATGATTGTATTACAATAAATAATTTTTATAATATAAACATATTTATTACCGTGATATATTTTCAGTTGGTTGAGTTAGATAATAGATTTACTGAGCGAGCAATGAAACTCTTTATTCTTAGCTCATGCTTGAATTCCATTCATAAATTCAAATCATTTAAGATTGATGATATTTCCTCAAGATTTCACAAAATAGGAGATACATGCTTTGAGAAGACAATTTGAGTACTTTGAGATTGACGTTTCTGCTCATCCAAATTTTCAAAATAAACCTTCTCTTTCTAAATTATGTCCATTATTAATTGAAACGGAAAGGAAAAAACATCATTTCTTGATTGATAGATTGGTTCGTCTTGTGTTGACCCTTCCTATTTCTACGGCAACAACAAATGAGTATTTTCAACTATAAAACTTGTTAAAATAATAGATCGCAATAAAATGGATGATGACTTTCTTAAGAATTGTTTGGTTTTGTATATTAACAGAGAATTTGTTAAAACAATTGATTCAAAATAGATAATAAATGAGTTATACTCTTTGAAAAACGAAGAAATAACTTTAATAGTATTTTGTTTTACTTGCATAGGTATTGCATGTTTATTTATGAAATTATATTTTTTTTTCTAATATTTATTTTTGCGTAGAAGATACATTTTGCAGGGATAAGGTTCATTATGTCCTCCACTTATAATGTGTAAATATTTTTTTATTAATAAATTTTTCTCATACCGTTAAGGTTTACGTAAAGTAATAATTTAACCTAGCGAAGAAAAAATTTCTGACAACGTTATTGTTTATAAGACTTGGATCCAAAAAGGCGGGGAGGATAATTTACAAGTAAATAGACACATTTGGTTCAGACCCGAATGTTACACAATATTAATATTGTTTTCTACTTATTCTAAAGGATAAGATAAAATTAAGCTTCTTTTGCATTCGCCATCTATGCAGTCTCAGTTGTGTCTACAATGGGACTAGCTCCTCAAACTCTGTTAATGCCATTTTGTGACTTATAATTGGATGAGCATGATTGGATTCGTGGAATCGGACCTAATAGCTTAGCCACGATAATATATAGCTCCAACTCCACAATAATATATATTTACTATTCACTGCAAACAATAACTAAGTTGACTCTATGTCTCCAACAATGCCTCTAGCCTCATATTTATGTTGGTGTCACTGCAAACAATAACTAAGTTGACTCTATGTCTCCAACAATGCCTCTAGCCTCATATTTATGTTGGTGCATACTCCATAAAATCGACCTTTCTTATTTATTTAACTGTTGCAAGACTGCAGCATGACGAAAGTTGACTTGTTCAGATTGAGAACTCAGGTGAGAACTCAGGTGCAATATGGTTCATTAATTTAGTGAGTCCTACCACGATTTTTTAATTCATAATCGGGTCCACCAATAATTAATTAAGGAGAGTTTAAAGATTACTAACACGATCCGCCAAGCCAACACCTAAATTAAAGAACTTTATGATGATAATTTTTCAGAATTACTTTAAAAACAATCAACTCAATTTGGGTGAGTGGATTGCACCTGTGTTTATATTCTCTATCTTCAGAATATGTCATTTGGTGTAGTAAATACCTTCTTTTAAAGTTGAAAAACCTTTTTGACATCTTATTTTTCATAAAAGAAGATTGTTTTTAAAGCGACAAATCTGTGTTTATATTCTCTAATTTTACTATCATATATAGATTTATTCTGATATATATCTAATAATAAATGTAACTTTAATTTGCATGTATGAAATGAAACCAAGATACATGAACACGTCGGTTCAAATTCATTTATAAATTATCAATTCATAAATCTAGCTAGCTAAAAGTTGTATTAATTTGGAAAAATAATCCAACAAAAATGAACGGTACTCAATTTGGGTGAGGAGATTGCATCTGCCAGGGCATTATGCATTAATATTAAACACATAATTGGGTGCCATACCCTTACAGCTTGCATTGTGAGATAGTCTGTCCTGATTAGAAATGCAAAATGGTGGTCTAGTTTCCTAAGTTTCCTGTCAGGCCATTGCCCAACTCCCCTGACTTTGAGGTATAACAGCCGAGAAAAGGTGTCGTAACCGAGGCCTTGCCAAGCCTGAGTATCACAACTCCTCAGTCTTCCTGTTGTTAGCTTAGTTATTCTGTTATTCAGTTCGTTTGAATACTCTATAGTATACATTGACTTACTATTGTGGTTCCATACCTTAATCTTGTTTGTATGATATATGCTTTTCCTATTCGGTTCAACTGTTACATGTTCAGTTGAGTTGTTTAATTAAGTTGAGTTATTGTGTTGCTTAAGTACTCTGTCATACTCTTCTAAAAACACGCGCGCATATTTAAGCAGTTTTGGCATTGGCAATTCTTATCGTTCAAATCATCAGAAACCTCATACAAAGAGTAGCTAAGAAGAAATCGAAAAGGATGGAGTTTCATGAAGGCAGAAAGAGAAACATTTCCAAAGAATGCCCTTAGGATGGAAAGGTATGCCCTACATCATAGGTACGTAAATTCTCCCTTCTTCATCTCACTTAATTACATGCACACGTGTTATGATGATACTTATAATAATTAATGTACATATATATATATATATATATATATATATATATATATATATAATTG
>JANLJB010031200.1:0-66471 GCA_026212285.1 Bursera cuneata
CTCCCTGTGGATTCGATACCTAAAGCTACGCTACAACAACCGCTTAGCCGAAGGTTAATTTTGAGCGTGATCAGTCCATTTTTCGCTAAATTTAATTTCTTTTAATTAATGTAACGATAACTCTCATAGGGACACAAATGGCATAATTTTGAAAATCAATACAGCATAATAGTTTTTCCCAATTCTACATCTTCCCTTTTCTTAAAAACATTAAACTTAAAAAAACACTTTTATAATTGTTTATAGATATTTTTGGATTAAGGTTCATTATTTCTCATTTCAAAGTTATTCAATCAAGTTTAATCTATGATGTGAGCTCTTTATCTTATTTTTTATTGGAAAACTTATAATAACTTTAAAAGTTAGATATAGAAAACATAATCTTATGCTCAATTAAATTATAATAAGAAAATACAATATATTAAAAGTTGCCTTCATATATATTCATATGCAATTAGATTATTTTTAACAAGAAATTAATGATATAAAAGAAAAAAAACAGAGAAGAGAATTTGGAGAATGAGATTTTAATCTACTTCATTTCTTTTACTTTGTTATACAACATTGCTTTTATATAGAAAATAATCCAAACTAACTCTACAAGTGGCTAACTATTATTAGCTAACTTTACATGTGGTCAAAACAGATATACAACTGGTAGTTTGTAAATAAATTATGCAGCTGGTATACAGCTGGTGCATATAAACATTTCTTTGTCACTATACTATTCTAACATCCCCTCTCAAGCAGAGTAGGCTCGGGAGCCAGTCAGCTTGCTCTAAAGAGAAAGGAAACGCTGTGTGGGAAGGTTTGGTCATGAGATCTGCAATCTGATCCTCTGATGGTGTGAATTCCACAGTAAGTAGTTGTTGAGCAACTCTCTCCCGTACAAAGTGATAGTTAATTTTCACATGCTTTGTACGAGAATGAATAATGGAATTAACTGACAAATATGTAGCACTTAAGTTGTCACAGTAAATAACATGAGCAGTGGGAAGAGAAACACCAAGTTCCTTGAGAAAAGACTCAATCCAAATGATTTCAGCAGCAACATTAGCAACACCCTGATATTCTAATTCAGTACTCAATTGCAAAACAAGACGTTGTTTGGTGGAACTCCATGAGATAAGATTTGAACTAAGAAACACATAAAATCCTCTTGTGCTCTTTCGGTCATCAGGGCAACTTGCCCAATCCGCATCTGTAAAACTTGTTAGAGGTAGACAAGAAGAATGTTGTAATGAAATACTACCTTGTAGGTAGCGGAGAATTCGCTTAACCGCCTGCCAATGAATATCAGTGGGAGAGTGTATAAACTGACAAGCTTTGTTTACAACAAAACTAATATCAGGTCTTGTGAGAGTGTAATATTGGAGGGCACCTATAATGCTTCTATAGGCAGTAGGATTTGTAAGAGGAATGTCATCATAAAGGGAAAGAATTTGTGAGGTTGACATAGGAGAAGGCTGAGGCTTAAGATCAACCATCTCATTGTGTTGAAGCAAATCTGAGATATACTTGGCCTGACTAAGGTGAATGTTATTAGTAGTCTTAGAGACTTGAATGCCCAAGAAGTAGTGCAGAGGACCAAGGTCCTTCAAAGCGAATTCAGCATTAAGTGTAGTAATGAGTGACTGAATCATAGAGAAGTTGTTGCTCGTGAGGATGATATCATCCACATAAACTAGGATTATGAGGACTCCTGCAAAAGAGTTGAAGGTAAACATAGACCTGTCTTAGACATGACAAAGCCATAAGTCAGCAAAAATTACTGAATTTGGTATACTAAGCGCGAGTTGACTACTTCAACCCATATAAAGCTTTCACCAACTTACAAACATAATGCGGTTTATCTGTAATCACAAATCTAAGAGGTTGTTCCATAAATACATATTCAGTAAGATCTCTATTTAGAAAGGCATTGTGCACATCTAATTGACTAATGGGCCAATTGAAAGAAATAGCCAAGGTCAACACAACTCGAATGGTACATGGCTTCACTACTGGACTAAATGTCTCAAAGTAATCAAGGCCAGCTATTTGATGATAGCCTTTGCAACAAAGCGAGCTTTGTATCGCTCCAAGGTACTATCTGGTTTAAACTTGAGCTTGTACACCCACTTACAACCAATAACAATAGTATTAGGAGAAGGAGGTACTAGGTCCCATGTGTGATTTTTCAAAAGAGCATCATTCTCAGTTACATTGCATCTTGCCACTCTGGTATCGCAGCTGCCTGTTTAAAAATGGACGGTTCAATGATAGCAAGTAACAAGGCATATTTGAATACCTTTAGCTTGAAACAACCAACTTTGGCTCGAGTTTCTATGGGATGTATATTAGTAGCTAAAGGTGCATGGTGAATAATGATTATTGGAATACAGGAACAAAATCAGGGGATGATGGAAAATGGGAAGAAGGTAAAAGTGATAAAGGTGATGACGAATGAGAAGAATATGGAAACGGTGTGATGGAAAGAGGAGTATTTGGAAGAGGTGAACAAGAGGGGCGAAAAGGTGAAGGTGGTGGGGTAGGATTTGGTAGGGTAAAGGAGTGACGGTTGGAAAAGGAAGACTCTATAGTGGATACTGGTTGAGGAGACACATCTGATAGTAAGGAAGAGGTGGCAGTAGATGAAGGAAAAGAAGTAGGTGATGTGTAATAGGATAGAGGAGGTGTGCAAGGTATAGTGGCAGTGGAAGAGGATGAAAAAGGAAAAGAAGTCTCATTAAATATAACATGTCGAGAGACGTAAATCTTTCCTATAGTAGGATTAAGGCACAAATATCCCTTATGTTGAGAACTATAAGCCAATGAAGAGACAAGAGATCATGGTTGTAGTTTGTGAGAATTAAAAGGATGTATGAATGGAAAACAAGCACAACCATAAACACGAAGAAAGGCATAATTTGGCACTTTATGGTACAAGACCTCATATGGAGATTGATTTTGTAGTAGAACTAGTGAAGGAAGTCTATTAATAAAATAAATGGCAGAATGGAAAGCAAAGGGCCAATAAGCTAAAGGCATATTGGCATGGTTAAGCAATGAGAGACCAACTTCAACAACATGCCGATTTTTATGTTCTACACGACCATTTTGCTCGGGAGTTGACGGACAAGAAACATAATGAAGAATACCTAATTGGGATAGTAAGTTAGAAATGGAACGGTATTCACCTCCCCAATCACTTCTTACTTTCTTAATTTTGGTATCGAATTGTGTTTCAACAAGGTTCTTAAACTTGAGAAAATAGTATATTGTCTCATCTTTTATTTTAAGCAAATAAAACCCATGTAAAACGAGAAAAATCATCAATAAACAATAGAAAGTATCTCATTCCATTAACATTTGAACCGGGATAGGGCCCCAAAGGTCCGAATGAACTAACTCAAATAGTTTTTCAGCATGAGAACAAGACAAATTGAAAGGCAAATGATGAGATTTAGCTAACTGACAAAAAGAACAAAATTCCTGACTAGAGAGAAGTGCTATTGGCACATTACAGATATTCAAAATTCAATTAACTACTGGCTGAGCTGGATGACCAAGACGATTATGCCACAAGCTTGAAAGACTAGTACTGTGTAGTAGAGCGGAAGCAAGGGAAAGAGCAAAGTCGGATTTGGAAGGCTAACTGGTGGCTTGAAGACGATAGAGACCATAATCAAGCTTTCCCTGAAGGAGAACCCTTCTTGTGACCAGGTCCTTGACAAGAAAATAATGCGGATAAATTCGACAAAGGCTTTATTATCAATACATAATTTGGAGACACTAAGAAGACTATTAGATAAAGCTAGAGTTTGAAGAATGTTTTTCAATTTCAGAGGTGGATCAAATGAAGGAATGAGAGAATGTCTAATATGAGAGATGGGAAGTTTCTTACCATTTCCAACATCACTTGATCTTGTCCATGAAAGGGGCTAACAGAGTCCATCAGTGAAAGATCTAGTATGAAGTGGTGTGTAGCACCAGAGTCTATAAACCAAGCACCAAGATTAGCTTGATTCTCTCCATGTGGGTTTCCACTTTGTGAATGTCTTCTAGATTGTACCTGAGGTAGACTCATGGTGACATTAAAATTTTTCTATGCACTTTGAGCTTGGTAGGTAAGGTTTGTATGGTGGTAACATATGTTGGCTGTATGTCCTAGTTTGCCACAAATTTGGCATTGTGCTTTTGGTCCTGGATTTCTAGGCTTCCATTGACTCTGTTGGGGTGTACCCTGAGGTTTGCCAAGCATGCCAGCTTGGGTGATGTTGTGAGGTGGTTGATAAGGAAATTGGATAAATGATCTGGGAGTTAGGAAGTGTTTTGAGAATTAAGGAGACAAAATTTGGGTAGGCTGGCAAAGTTTTTGAAAGGGTTTAAACGTAGTAGCATTCGCTTGAAGGGTATTGATCTGTGTAACAGTATGTTGCCGTTCCAGACGAGATTCATAGCAAAGGAAAAAATTGTGAACTTCCTTAATGCTAAGGTAGTCAGGACGATTTTGGATTGTTGTAACAAATGCATTATACTCAGCATCTAACCCATTAAACAAGTGAATGAGATGATCACTACGTAAATCTGGCTCACCTATAGCCGCAAGGATGTTGCATAAACTTTTGATCTTGTGGAGATATTCCATGGCTGTCATACCATCCTTCTTTATTCCCTGTAATTGAGAATGAATTTCCGTTACCTGAGCCATGGACGGTGAGAAGTAGAGCTGGTCAAGTGCATTCCAGATCTCAAGAGCTGTGTTATATCCTACAATCTCTAACATGACCCCCTTAGACAGTGAGGCGTAGATCCAACTCATGACTATATGATTCAATCTACGCCAAACAGAATAATTAGGATCCACAGTAAGATGCTTAGAATCTGTGTAACGAGGAGGGCAAAGCTTTGACCCATCAATGAAATCCTCGAGGCCGTTTCCTATAATAATGTTAAGGAGTTGATTTTTCCATAACATGTAATTATTTTCTCCAAGTTTCACAATAATAGGCTAGTTAAGAGAAGGAATATTATGAGAAAGAAGAAAGTTGGATTACTGGTCATACACAGGAGCAAGTGTTTGAGGAGCCTGAGGATTCTGAGAAATGGGATTTGAAGGTCGAACAGGTCGTGTGCATTGGTTGTCTCCACTATTTCTAGAGGTTGAAGAGAAAATAAAGTTTTCAAAGGCCTCCATAATTTTGGATCGAAGGGTGCTCTAATACCAAGAAGAAATTAATGATATAAAAGAAATAGAACAAACGAGACAATTTGGAGAATGAGATTTTAATCTATTTCATATATTTCTTTACTCTGCTATACAACATTGCTTTTATACAGAAAATAATCCAAACTAACCTTACAGGTGGCTAACTATTATTAGCTAACTTTACATGTGGCTAAAACAGATTATACAGCTAGTAGTATGTAAACAAATTATACAGCTGGTGTGTAAACATTTCTTTGTCATGATACTATTCTAACAATATGTATTCATATGCAATTAGATTATTTTTAAAAGCAAAAACTAGATAAAGCAAGTAACAATATTTTAACAAAATACAAAATCCAAAACTCATAATTTTAACAATATGTGTCTACAATTTCAAAGTAACAAGTTTAATATTCTTATTATGTCAAATTAGTTTAATATTCTTATTATGCCTTTCCAATCTTCCTGTTTCATGGTGCTAGTTCTATTAAGACCCATTTTATCACATATCATGCATGCACAATTTACGCAGTCCAAGATATAAAAAGGAAAAAATGGCTTTCTAATTTTACTTTAATCTTATTCTGAAACTTTTGTTAGTTATTTCAAATTCAAATTTTGTTTATAGAATGATTTCAAGCAAACGACTTCATGATAAAATGTAATAAAATAAGATTATTTAAAAAATAATGACAAATAAACAGTAGTCGGTGTTACTCACTCTGGCAAATTCCATTCAGGGGATTCCATTGATATCCAGCTTTGCACAAGTAACTACTTTTCCAACACTAGCCGGATCTGGTAAACACATGGAATTCAACAAATCCCTGCAATCCACTGGCAGCTTGCACATTAGCTCTCACAACAACAAGAAGCAATCATTTCAAAAGCTTAACAAGATGAACCAAGAATATGCATATAAGGCAAAAAACATAGAATCCAATTAACCCAAAATTTTACTCAGCAAAGGTTTAAGATTCATGCTAGAGTAATTCTACAACAATAGAAGGTATTGATACCAAAAATAAAATTTAAAAAAATTTATGTTAATCTCACATTGTTAAAGATTAAGATTTTTTAGGCATCAATACTTTCAAGTACATTAGAATTTCCTATTCATGATACATCATTTCGTAGTAAGATAAACAATTACAGTCCTTCAAAAACAATAAAAATAAACTTATCATTTAACAAAAATCATTTTTCTTTTAAAAGAAGAAAATACTTACATTTTCTTCATGAGGGCCTTCTCAACATAACGTGTCTTGGCAAGAATCTTTCCTTTGATACGTAAAGCCTGCGAGCCATAACAAAGAAAAATTCAGTTCATAAATTTAAATAAAAAATAAAATTTGAAAACTAGAAGCTAATCAAAGTCTACACCTTCTGGGCAATTTCGGAGCGCTTGTGGACTTCACACGCCTCCTTCTTGTGCTTGCGCACAAAGTGATCAAGTTGCACTTCCCGAGAAGCTCTATGTAATCTCCTCACGGCTATTTCAGTACCCACGAGAAGCCATAAGAATCAATTTAAACCATATTAAAATTAGGCTTATGTTCCAGGTTAGATAGCGAGAACAACCCATGTTGATAGCAGCAGCATAAGCAAAAGGTGAAGCTTGAAAAATAGCCGGATTTGGGGGTGTTAAAGGAAAATAGCCTAACTAAATAATCTTTGGATCTACTAGTCAACTCGTTAATGATTCCATTAACAGGTTAACAGTTCACTTCAATGAGTCAATAGTTCTGTTAACAGGTCAACAATTCCATTAACAGGTCAACGATTCCGTTAATTAATTAACAGAATTGGTTAAATAGATCCAGATTATTAAGTTAGGTTATTTTTCTTTAGCGTTCCCCAAATTTGGCTATTTTTCATAGATCCACTAACCAAAAATCTCTCCTTCAATCGAGTACTACTCAAAATTAGAAAAAATTAAAAAAAGATTCAAAACCCTAACAAATCAAAATCAGGAAATTATAAGAAATATCCCAAATTAAGGGGCTCTTTGTAAAAATATCCCACTAGGCAAATTTGTTTGATGCACCTATCCAAAAAAATACAATCTAACGAAAATCTCTCTGAATAGATATTTTATCTTCTCTACCACTCCGCTCTTCATTTACTCTTTTCCAATCTCATTTCACTCCCTTTTCACTCACATTTCATTCACACTCACTCTTTACATAAACACTGAGCAATAAATCTAGTAATGAATTAAGATATTCTAGCATATATAGTTTACAAATGTAATCATCTATCTTTCATCTCTCTAAATTTAGTTTAGTGATGGATTTGCTTAGATAATACTCGAAAATAGTTGAAAGTTCTGTTGTAGTAAATAATAGGGTTGTTTTTGTAAGAAAATAAATATTAGCTTGAAAGAATTAAATCAAGCAAAAGAAGTGTATGAGAAACCCAGCTTTTTTGCCATTTCAGACCGTTGGACTGTAGGACCATGTGGTCCAATGATCCAAAATATTATTGCTTGATTTTGGACCTTTGGACTACATAGTCTTGTGGTTCAGACTTTTGGACTGCACGCAGTCCAACTATCCAAAATGGTAGAAAAGCTTGGTTTCTCCTACATTTCTTCTACTCGATTCGATTCTTTCAAGCTAACATTTATTTCTTATAAAAGCACCTCTATTATTCACTAAAACAAAAGTAAGTTTGACGTCATCAGATAAACTATGAGTAAAATCAAATTTGCTGCCATCAGCTAATCGTCCAAATCTTTCTCCATTTAAAGGCTTATGATATTGTTGTGGAATATACTTAGAATGAACAAAATTTATACTAGCACCCATGTCAATGGTTGCTGGTATTGTAACAAATGTTTTATCTGGAAAAATAAACACACCATATTGATATTGTTTTAATCATTGGAAGTCGTGCAAATTTTACATATTCCTCTTGAACCATTGGTTCTAAAACAAATAGGCCTAAATCAATATTTTCCTATTCATCGATTATATCTTTATTTTTTCGAATTTTGTTTAACTCGGACTCGAGTTTTTCATTTTCTAATTGCAAATTGTTTATTCTTAATTCTAATTTTTGTTCTAATAAAGTTTTCTTTTTATTATTATTTTGTAGAGGTTGACTTAACTTGTCATCTTCTTTTCCTAAACATTGATTAGAGATTATTTTATTACAAATATAACATAAGTTTCTTTTTGATAAATCTGGATACCATTTACATTTGTAGTAAAATGTATTTAGTTCTCGTTGATTTTGCCATTTATATTCACATTTTGTTTCTGTTGTAGTTTTATTCATACAAATATTTATTTTATCGTCGTTACTATTTTCTTTAACCGAATAAATTGAAGCCTACTACAAGATACATTCTTAAGGTACATATGTACCTTAAGAATATTATATTTATATTCTCAAGGTACATATGTAAACATATATATATATATATATATATATGATCAAATCAAATTTAATATTCTGGTTAATCTAGTATTAAGGCCGTTTTTACTTAATAGAAATATATAATATATTGATTTTAAAAGTATATCTCACATAAAATTCAATAGCAGTAATATTTTTATTTTATAAAAGGAAATAAATTAGTGATTGATTAATATTATTATGGGTTAGGTTATATGAATCCCAAATCTACTCTATACACCCCATTTTTTTCAAAAAACCCTATTAATTTTTAAAATTTAATCATACTCTATTCTTCCCCTTAAATTTCACATATACCCCTATTAAATTTAATTAGATATTGACATTTTATTTAAAAAAATAACTAATAAGAATTAGAAGCAGTAAAAATCTAGTTTTATATATAATTAAAAGTCTTCTTTTGTTGACAACAGCTCGCTTCCTCATCTTGCTTCTGTTAAATTCAACTTTGCTTGCTTCTTACTGCTTATTTGTGCGCAAGCTAATCTATAAGAGTTCCAAAAGCTTCTGTCAAAGCAAAGATCTCTAGGAAAAATCTCACAATTGTGCACAATTGACATATAGCTACCGCTACACACGATCATCCCAATTTTTTTTTTTTTTTTATTAAATGTTAAAATGCATATCTCTTGTTCAATATACTCATTCCAAGCATTGATTTGATTCTCCATACTTAAGTATGTCAAGAATGATAGAAGATACATATTTGATACTCCAAAAAAAAAAAAAAAAATAGGGTTTAGAAAATATGAAAGTAGTTGTATTTTAATGAACTTATATTTTTTTCTTTATTATATCTTTCATCATAATTTACTTTAGGGTTTATGTAGTCATTTTTAATTTAAATTGGGGTTTGTAGAGTGGATTTGGGGGTTGATATACGCGACCCTAATATTATATACAAATGAATTAATTGAAGAACTTCCATCTCAGTTAACTTGGGCTAACTTTCTCAGTTATTCTTTCACTTTCTTCATGATTCCGCACTGCAATCATCAATTTTAACAATATAAGTGTGTTATTTTTTGATGCAGCACTGTATAGATAGAAGCAAAATCTGCACACACAATGTTCTCACAACTCTAATTTAAAACGAACCAAAAATTACTTTGAATCCTAATTTAAAATGAACTAAAATTACTTCAAGTCCTAATTTAAAATGTCGACTACTAGTATATTTCTCCATGAAATTCAACGCCACCTGGTTTACATCATTTTTCATATAATTTTGTTTCCTTTTTTCTTAATCACCCATAACTCAAATAATACAAATCTAGGAATTGAAGATTGAAGGAACACAATAAAATTTGTGACAATACAATATTCCATCATAATTCATTTAATTGTAAAAAGCCACACTTAAAATTAGTTTCACACATGCTTTTCAAACAACAGGTTTGCTACCCCTACACTGTATAATTTGGAAGGATGACTATTAAAGTAATATTATATATTATATATAATATCATAAACGGTTTTTTTTTTAATTTCAAAATTTTTATATATTTTCAATAAACCACATAATTTAAAAACTTCATTTTATAATATAATTTATAAAAAAGAAAATAATGTTTAAAAATTAATTTATTATGAATATAAGTTTAAAAAATATTTTTAATAATTTAAGAGACAAAATTAATAGCAATTTTAAAAAATTTATATTATTTTTATTTTTAAAATTGGAGTTGACATGTACTCCTAGTCAGTCAAGCTCACCAGGCCGACCTACAAGTGGTCAAAAAATAACCTTGACCTAGCCTCTCATCAGACCAGTCGTTGGGCCAGATCATACAGTAACACGCAAGCCGAGCTAGGCCGGCCTGTACGCAGCCAGTCTTTTTACCACCGCTGCTATCTCCTGGACTTTGGAAGCTCTTCGACTCAAATTCACAGCCAGCAGCTAAAACAAAATCTGAGAATAAAAGAAAATTTAAAAAAAAAAAAAAAGTATTACACGTTAACAAATGACACCCACCCGGCGCACGTTAGTATCGTCTGATGCATCATCCAACAGCGTCTGTGTCTACTACGGTCCTCTTCGTTGTCGCTCTAGGTCTACCCATCTTATCCTACACACCCTTCCTTTTTCTCTTTCTCGACCTTCTCATATTTTCTCTTCTAGGGTTAGGGTTTCTTCCTTGTCTTTTCTCTCTAAACGAAATCAAATCTCTATGCTCTTCGAGAATTTGGTGTTAGGGGTTTTCTCTTCAGAGTCTTTTCATGGACCAGAGGAGGCAGCAATCTAAGGACTCGTTACCTTACTCGAATCTCTTCAATCTTGAGGTCTGTTACATGGGTTTTTGCTCTTCTAAAATGGGTTCTCTTTAGTTTCTCTAAAGGCATTTTTGTTTGTTCTCATTGGTTTGTATTGTAGGGATTGGTTAAATGTTGGGTTTTGAAAAAATTTTGTTTTTTGTTTTATATGAATTGAATTGGTCATGGTGAATTTTGTTTTGTTGTGTTTATTTCCTTTTATTAAAATGGTGTTTTGATTGTGGGTTGTTTATTTTTGTGTTATTTTTCCTTTTTTTTTTTCCTGTGTTTTTGGTTTGTATTGTAGTCTTTGATGAACTTCAAACTTCCTCAACAAGATGATGATTTTGATTATTATGGGAATAGTAGTCAGGATGAGAGCAGAGGTAGCCAAGGTACACATTGTGTTCAGCTTTTTTTTTTTTTTTCCTTTTCTTTTTCCCACTCAAAATTTCAAGAACCCATTTAAGTTTTCTGCTTATAAATTCACTACTATTTATTCTCCTACTGTGTAAGTTACTTGATATATGTGCATTAATTCTTTAGTCTTGATGTACAATTGGGGCTGGAGAGCTTTGACTTATGTCTGTTTTGCTTTTGAACTGTTTGTTGGTTATTAAATAGGTGGAGGAAGGGTGAATTACGGCAATGGGACTATGCCTGACATGGTGAAGATAAAGAAGCGTACTCAGAACAGTGATGAGGACGATGAAGACGGATATTATGGTACACACATAACAGAGGAAAGGTATCGATCAATGCTTGGAGAACACATCCAGAAATACAAGAGGAGGATCAAGGATTCCCCGGTCACTCCGGCTCTGCCTAGGATGGGGATTCCTGCCCAAAAGACTAATTTGAGTGGTGGCTCAAAATCTAGGAAGTTGGGGAGTGAGCAGCGAGGAGGATTATATGAAATGGAAACCACATCCGATTGGCTTAATGATATTAGTCCTCAAAGGCCTGTGAACTATCATGAGGCAGAATTTACGCCCAAGTATGGTGCTGATGTTCGATTTCTCTTTTGGTTTCTTTAGCAATTTGAGAATCAAAGATGATGTTGTAATGTGCAAAATAGTGTTATGTTATATGATATGATCAATTTTTGTACATAACATTTTTCCTAAATATATGTTTTGCAGAATTATGTATGAACCTGCTTATTTGGATATTGGGGAAGGTATCACTTACAGGATACCTCCGACTTATGATAAGCTGGCAGCATCTTTGAACTTGCCTAGTTTTTCAGATATTCAAGTGGAAGAGTATTATCTGAAGGGTACATTAGATTTGGGGTCCTTAGCAACTATGATGGCCAGTGATAAAAGATTTGGGCCAAGAAATCGAGTTGGGATGGGAGAGCCCCGACCTCAATATGAATCTCTCCAGGCAAAATTGAAAGCTCTGGAAGCCTCCAACCCAATCCAGAAATTCAGTCTTGAAGTGTCTGATATACCAAATTCTTCCATCCCAGAAGGGGCAGCTGGAAATATACAACGGTCTATCCTGTCTGAGGGTGGTGTATTGCAGATTTACTATGTGAAGGTTTTGGAGAAAGGAGACACATATGAGGTCTGTGCTCTGTTTGAATTACAATTATTTGATGAGAGTAGTTAGTCACTTTGTCTTCATTTGTGGGATGCATGACACATTTTTTCCCTACAAATCTTAGTGTAGCTTTCCTTGGCTGCAGATCATTGAACGTGCTCTCCCCAAGAAGCCAAAGGTAAAGAAAGACCCATCTGTGATTGAGAGGGAAGAAATGGAGAAAATTGCTAAAGTTTGGGTTAACATTGTTAGAAGAGACATTCCAAAGCATCATAGAATTTTTACTACATTCCATCGGAAGCAACTAATTGATGCCAAGAGGTTCTCAGAGAACTGTCAAAGAGAGGCACGTCTTATGCTATGTTGTAGTTGTTGTCTTGTTAGTTATTGACTACCTATTGATTACTTTACTTGTAGTATCATATCCTGATGCTAAGTGTTAATTTCTTTTTTGTAATAGGTGAAAATGAAAGTGAGCAGATCACTCAAGTTGATGAGAGGAGCTGCAATTCGCACGAGGAAATTGGCTAGAGACATGCTTATGTTTTGGAAGCGGGTTGATAAGGAGATGGTATATTTCTATTTTATTACTGAAGTTTACCGAATATTCATTTTGACTTAGTGGACTCAAAATTAGTATTATCTCTGGACGTGGGCTTCACTCTCTACCACTTACTTGCCCACTCTAGTGTATGTGTAGTTTAAAATAATTTTCTGACATATGCCATACATGCACTCAAATGCATTTTTGAGGGGCCATAATTCTGTTATTTTCAGTGCTTATTTATCACGTTAGTTCACTTATATTAGTAATCTTGTCTTCTGTACTGTGCTTATTAATCCAAATAAGTAATACAGAAATGCATGATGCCCTTATCTCAGGATTGTTACTTTTACATTGTATATTTTGGGCTGTTATTAGAAAGAGGTTGATTGTATTTGTTTGTTGATGTCTTGCCTGGAAATGGATTTTGAAGCTAAGAGAGTAAAGGAATTCTGTGATAAGACGACCACATGTTAAATTGTTTACGTTGATAGAAAGTGATCAGATTAATCACTAGTCAGGCAGTTCATTCTTTATTTCATATAAAATTCTGTGGCATTTAATCCATTTCCTTTTAGGCGGAAGTGAGGAAAAAGGAGGAAAGAGAAGCAGCAGAAGCTTTGAGGCGTGAACAAGAGCTTAGAGAAGCAAAACGACAGCAACAAAGGCTTAACTTTCTCATACAACAAACTGAACTTTACAGTCACTTCATGCAAAATAAGCCAAATTCACAGCCCACTGAAGTGCTTCCCGTGGATGATGAAAAACCAAATGACCAAGAAATGCTTTTAGGCTCTGCAGATGTCGAGCTTGATGAGGAAGAGGATCCTGAGGAGGCTGAACTGAAAAAGGAGGCTATGAAAGCTGCTCAAAATGCTGTCTCTAAGCAAAAAATGTTAACCAGTAATTTTGATACTGAATGTTCAAAATTACGTGAAGCTGCTGAATCTGAGGCCCTTTTATTGGATGCTTCAGTTGCAGGATCTAGCGACATAGATCTACATAACCCGTTAAGTTTTTTTTTTTTTTACACGTTTTCTTCCATTTGAACCTGCAATTGTGGGCAATTATCATTTCAATTCTTATCTTTTCTAATTAGGTTAACAATTCATTATTACTTATTTACCTCTACATGCAGGTCCACTATGCCTGTAACATCCACAGTTCAAACACCAGAGTTGTTTAAAGGTTCCCTTAAGGAATACCAGTTAAAGGGTCTTCAATGGCTAGTTAATTGTTACGAGCAGGTTCTGACCCTTGACAGCTGGTTTTCCCTGAGCTTGTGTTTTCATAATTTCTAATGTAGAGGCCCCTTGACTTTCAGGGTTTAAATGGTATACTTGCTGATGAGATGGGCCTTGGAAAGACTATTCAAGCCATGGCATTTTTGGCTCATTTAGCTGAGGTAATAATTCTAATTGGTTTTTATATGCATTGATTATCTTTACGCTAACTTGATTCATTGTGTTACACAGGAGAAAAATATATGGGGTCCTTTTTTGGTTGTTGCACCTGCTTCTGTCTTGAATAATTGGGCTGATGAAATTAGTCGTTTCTGTCCTGATTTGAAAACTCTTCCATATTGGGGTGGGCTTCAAGAACGAACGGTACTTAGAAAGAACATTAACCCAAAGCGTCTTTATAGAAGGTAGTTTCCTTTCATTGGAAGTTCTTTCTTCTATAGAAATAGAATGAGTATCATCTTGTCTGCCAAATTCATCATCAAATTGCTCTTTTGACATCAATACCTTATAGTGATTTATAGTGACATGGCTACAGTGAAAATTTTATTACATGCTTATGCTCTTGTATGTTTCATTGAGCAAGAGTTTCAGCATAAAATCATACCTTTGACATATCCAGTGTATCAAATTGCGGAAGTAATACTGCCTTGAACATTTAATAACATTTTTTTTTTGTCTTTTTTTTTTTTTGTTTCATTTTTGGATTTAGAGAATTTTGAAGGAAAATCAAATTGAAATAGTAAAAAGGAAAATATTTTTATGAGCACATAAAAGGAAAACTGCATATTAGTGCTATCTCCAAATTTGTCCACAATGGTTGTAGGCGTCCAGCTATTCAATTAATTTCATCTGACTAAAGTTCTTGACTGCTGTTAAAAATTTTGTATTTTGGGCCTTGAGTAATCCTTCTAATGTTTCTTCAAGTTAACTGTGTTAGATTAATATTATTTTTGTTATTTTTTCTTTTGTAAGTCAATAAAATGAACAATTAGTCAATGCTATGTCTTATGTGTAACTATCATTTTTTTCTTTCTTTTGTGTAGGGAGGCTGGATTTCATATTCTGATTACCAGCTACCAACTATTAGTGGCAGATGAGAAGTATTTTCGGCGTGTGAAATGGCAATATATGGTATTAGATGAAGCCCAAGCCATCAAGAGTTCTAACAGGTACCAATTCTTTAAATAGATATTTACAGGAGTCCCAATTTCTAAATAGATTTTTGATGTTTTTGCTGCTTTACCTAATTTGTCTTTTCCCTCCTTCCCTCCTTTCTGCTGTGATTGCTTTTGATATAGATTTCTATTAATTTTGTACTGTTCATTTCTTGTCTTTTTTGAGAAAAAATAGGAACTTGATATGTAGCCATCAATCTTCCCCAAAGTCTATATTTATATTTTTTTATTAAAATTGGTTGCAGTCTTATGTGATTGATTGAATGTTGATTTTACAGTATAAGGTGGAAGACTCTGCTCAGTTTTAATTGTCGGAATCGTCTACTTTTGACTGGCACACCTATCCAGAATAACATGGCAGAGTTGTGGGCCCTTCTACATTTCATCATGCCAACTTTGTTTGATAGCCATGAACAGTTCAATGAGTGGTTTTCTAAAGGGTATGTATACCTCATGTCAGTTTGGTGTTTATTTTGAACAAATTGGTGGGCACTACATTCTTCATCGTGATCTTCCATCATGTATCATCAGGATTGAGAGTCATGCAGAGCATGGGGGTACTTTAAACGAGCACCAGCTTAACAGATTGGTGAGTGTGTTTTCTTGATTGTCTCATAATATGAAAATTAATTATTGATTGATGTGTAATTTGTGTTATGCATCATATATGATGCATGGCATAAAAAAGTGTCATAGAAGAGTGTATGAAAACATGTTTGGCATTATGTTTATGAACCTACATTTGTCAAAATTTCTGTTTTCTATTCCATGTTTGATAGAGCTACAAATTTCTACATCATGCATGTTTGAAAGACTCGATGAGATAAGTTTCTAAAAGTTTAATACCTAAATAACAAGATCTTTTGTTGTAGGAATTTTGAAAGATGATATGACACAAGTCATAGCATAAAAGCGCATTGTGCACAAATCCGTAGTTCCTTTCTTCCAGTAAAGTTATATGAGTAAATGTAAATGATAACAAGTTGTTTGCTCCTTGGTATATATATGTTATTATTTGGTCTTTGTTGCTCCTTTTACCTATTGAATTTATTCACTTTCTTTAACCTTTATTTTTGGTGCTTGTGTCACTTTGGTTGTTTTTGGTGAACTCATATTCGTCATAAAAATTTTAGTAGTTATTTTTATCTAATAATATTGTCTCTCTAGCTGCAATTGCTTTTTCTGCTTCTGGTTTTAGGAATTGAATACAGTTTCATGGACTTATGGGATTAATTTCCCGAATCTCTATTTGGTTCTTTTTCTTTGACAGCATGCAATTTTGAAACCATTTATGCTTCGACGGGTTAAAAAAGATGTTATTTCTGAGCTGACCACAAAAACTGAGGTTACAGTACAATGCAAGTTGAGTTCCCGGCAGCAAGCTTTTTATCAAGCTATTAAGAACAAGATATCTCTTGCCGGACTGTTTGACAGCAGTCGCGGTCTTAATGAAAAGAAAGTTATGAATTTAATGAATATTGTCATTCAGCTGAGAAAGGTATGCTATCAATTATTGGGGCTCGTCTTTTTGTACCACGTCATACTAATGTGGTTGAAATCATGGATTTTTATAAATTAATGTCTATGATTTGATTAATGCAATAATTTTATAAGTTATTGAGTATTTTCTTGTGATGGCAGGTTTGTAACCATCCAGAGTTGTTTGAAAGGAATGAGGGAAGTTCATATCTCTATTTTGGAGAAATTCCAAATTCTCTTCTACCTCCACCCTTTGGGGAGTTGGAGGATATACCTTATTCAGGAAGTCAGAATCCTATAGAATATAAGGTACGGTACCTTTCGTAGTTTTTCTTTTCCATCTGTATTTCACTAATCTGGAAATGCTGATCCTTTGCATTTGCTTAGCTGTGGTATTTATCAACTGATTTATGAATATGATCCTCACGTGCATAAGTTTTTGCATGGCAAGAGAGGAAGAGAATGTGATGTTGAGAATTGGCTTTTGAATTTTATGATTCAGCCCTAGTTCCATGGGAGGGGCCAACTCCTGTTTTTTTTTTTTTTTTTAATATTTTTCCCCTGTATCCAGATACCAAAGTTAGTCCACCAAGAGATTCTCCAAAGTTCTGAAACTCTTTGCACGGCTGTTGGACGTGGAATCTTCAGCGAATTGTTTCATAAACGTTTTAATGTATTCACAGCAGAAAATGTTTATCGATCTGTTTTTTCACATGAGAATAGCTCAGATGTGTTGCCTGTCAAGAGTGGGACATTTGGTTTTACCCATTTGATGGAATTTTCTCCAGCAGAGGTTGCGTTTCTGGCTAATAGTTCTTTTATGGAGAGACTATTGTTTTCAATTTCGAGATGGGACCACCAATTTTTGGATGGAATCTTAGACTTGCTCATGGATTCCATGGATGATGAGCTGAATGATGACCTTGTTGAGAGAGGGAAAGTAAGAGCTGTTACACGAATGCTGTTGATACCATCTAGAGCAGAGACCAATTTGCTTAGAAGAAAATTTGCAACAGGCCCTGGATATGCTTCATTTGAGGATTTAGTTCTCTCTGACCAGGACAAGCTTCTATCAAACATTAAACTTCTTCATGCAACCCACACATTTATCCCACATGCTAGAGCTCCCCCGGTTTGTTTTATCAGATTGTCTATTCCGCTTTTGTTATTGAAGCACTTTAAATTAGATTAAATTATTCATTTATAGTTGTTATGTTTCCTTTATAGATAAATTTCCAATGCTCGGATAGGAATTTTGCCTATAGAGTGACTGAAGAATGGCATCACCCCTGGGTCAAGAGATTGTTGATTGGGTTTGCTCGTACTTCTGAACATAATGGACCCAGAAAGCCTGATGGTCCTCATCATTTAATTCAAGAAATTGATTCCAAGTTACCTGTTGTTCAACCTGCTCTTCAATTGACTTACAAGATATTTGGATCTTGTCCGCCCATGCAAAGCTTTGACCCTGCAAAGTTGCTCACTGTAAGTATAATTATAGGGATAGATAGTTACACCTGTCCGTCTGAACATATATATAGTTAGTGTGTCCTAACATAGTTTGTATTTCTTCCTTGTGTTCTGTCATCTAATTTTCTTATTATGTTACCTTACATTTGGAATTACAACTTTTCTATATAGGACTCTGGGAAGCTTCAAACTCTTGATGTATTGTTGAAACGTTTGCGAGCAGAAAACCACCGGGTTCTCTTATTTGCACAAATGACGAAAATGCTAAATATTCTTGAGGTAATAATTATTTTTAATGTTATAATTGTTGCTTAGAATTTATTTTATTAAAGTATGTTTACTGGTAAATTAACTTAATAGCTTCTTATGTTCGTGATCCTGCAAATACACCTGTAGTTAAGCCCAGTTGAATGAGCAATGCTGATGCTTTGGCTTTTTCATAATGGAGTTTGTTTCATTCTCTTAACTGCTGTTTTATTGCTTAACTTCTCCTGTGGAGTTGTTTAATTGACTTGGTACAATGTGATGGGTTGAACATCAGTTTTCCAATATATAATTTGGCTGTCTTCGGTAGTTTGCTGCTGGAGATAATCAACTAAAGCAGAAGAAGCTTTATATTATCTCAGACATTGAGAAAGAAACTTTATTTTCTACCTTATGCCTGGACTTTTCCTATGGGAAACTTGTTCTTGTGCTGAAACTCTGTATATTTGCAGGATTATATGAACTATAGGAAATATAGATATCTTAGACTTGATGGATCCTCCACTATAATGGATCGACGAGATATGGTCAGAGACTTCCAGCATAGGTAGGGATTTCATTGCCTGTGATGGTTGTCTTGAAGAGCTTTTCCAATTCGGTTGTTTTGCTTACTTTTTCTTTTTTTTTCCTATTTTAGACAGTCATTTGACCTCTTTAATAAGTTCTTTCTGTTTGCAGGAGTGATATCTTTGTGTTCCTGCTAAGTACCAGAGCTGGTGGTCTGGGTATTAACTTGACAGCAGCTGACACTGTCATCTTTTATGAAAGTGATTGGAATCCAACCTTGGATTTACAGGCTATGGATAGAGCTCATCGATTAGGCCAGACGAAGGATGTTAGTTCCTACCTGATTATTTTCTCTTTTAGTGTTGATGAATGCTATGAATGTGAGTCAACTGGTAAATGGCCAAGGATAGCCGTTAAATTTCTTGCTTATCTGAAGAATCTTTGCATATAGAGGATCTCCCTCTAAATGTGTGTGCTTGCGTACACAATTTAGTTCTTCAGTTATGAAATCTGCAATAATAATTTTTGTCGACTACATTCTTTTTCATTGGATGATTATTGGGCTCATGGGTTGCACGAGAAGGTAGCCCTTTCCATTGGAAAAACCCTTCCTTTGCCTAGTCCTGAGGAGGGTTACACACCTAAATTTGCTGTCAAGCACAATTCAGTTTTGTCTCTTGTGCTTGGTCTTTAGGGGTGGGATTGGAATTGGGATTTTTTATTTATTTTAATTTAATTGATAAGCTTTGGGATTCTAAACTTGATATTTAAAGCACTTTTCTGGTGTAGGTTACCGTATACCGCCTCGTTTGTAAAGAGACTGTTGAAGAGAAGATTCTGCAAAGAGCAAGCCAGAAGAATACCGTGCAGCAGCTTGTCATGACGGGTGGCCATGTCCAAGGAGATATCATGGCACCTGAGGATGTTGTTTCTTTACTTCTTGATGATGCACAGTTGGAGCAGAAATTAAGAGAAATTCCAGTACAGGTGGGGTTTTCAATCTTTGCATTAGCTAATCTGTCTTCTAGTCTTTTGACCTTAACTGGCGTTTTCTCTGATATAATAATCCTTCTGTCTTCCCTCTTTCCCGAAATGGAGAAAGAATAATATATGGAAAGAGAAACAAAAGAAGAATCAAAATTGTAGAATTTATATGTTTACCTATGAGTTTTATACCTTTCAGGTTAAGGATAGACAAAAGAAAAAACAACCCGCAAGGGGTATACTGTTAGATGCTGAAGGTGATGCCTCTTGGGAAGATTTAACAAATGCTGCAGCCCAGGGTGCTGGACAGGAGCCTCCTCCAGATCCAGAGAAAGCAACATCCAGTAACAAAAAGGTATAAGCAATTTTCATTTTTTTACTTGTATCTGGGTAAGAGTATGTTTGGCTGTCATTTTGTAGGCAGAATTTAAAAGGGATATTGATATATATTACCATATTTTTTTCTTTTGAGATCATTCTAATTTGACATTGGGGCTCTAGCGAACCCTATGATCTTTAGAAAGCTTGACACTTGTTAGATTTTTGTCTGTTAGGTGGCCTTAAGGAATTGAACCCTAGACCTTGCCCTCAGGTCTGATCAATCTACTAACTCTTTTAAGTTATCAGAAATGAATGTAGATTTAATATATAACTACAATATCTTTATTTTGGTAGGTATAGTTCTAAATGTAGTTAGGGCTAGTGAAAATCATATCTAGCATCAGCCACATAACAACCTAGAAATATTATATTGAGGAACGCAATAATTTCAATGGAAATGTAAACCCCAAAAGTTACAGTTAGTGGTAAGAAATGCTTGGCTTTATCTTTATCTTTGAGGTGGAGGGTTCAAATCGTCGTGGGTCACCTACTTGGTATATATATCCCATATATTTTCTAGCTACCAAGTTATAGGGAGCGGACATAACCCCTTATTAGAAGTTGGTGAAGGTTGAGGGATTTCTGTGTATCAAAAAAGAAATAAATAAAGTTAGTGGTGGTTGTTTTGCATATAAAGTATGATAACACTGAGGAATGAGGATTACCTGCAAATATTTGTTGCATTGTAGATTTACACATTTTGTCACCTACAGAAAAAGAACTGTCTTGTTCGCTTTATTGGCTACTTTTGATATTGTTAGTATGATTTTAGTAGTGTGTCTAGATTAAGTATTTTTCCATAGCTATTCTCTCCGCATTGATCATGTGATGATGACCATAGTCCTACTTTTGTGAGTTTTAGGAACCAGGCTAGAATGGTTGACTTCTTAATATTATGTTTAATACTAGTAAAAAATAATTTGGTTTACCAGCTATTAAGAATAAATGTTAATTAGTTGTTTATTTGCTATTATTTTGTTATTTATTTTTACACAAATGTGTCTGTTCAGAGGAAAGCTGTATCTAACAAGCAAACTCCAAAGACAAGAAACCCTCAAAAGGTGAATGAAATCACCTCCATGTCAGTAGACTATGAGTTGGATGATCCTCTTCAAAATACTGATCCAAAATCACAGAGATCTAAGAGGTTAAAAAGGCCAAAGAAGAGCGTAAATGAAAGTCTTGAACCAGCTTTCACTGCCACACCCTCCACGGTTTCAGAGCAGACCCAGTATCAGTCTATGCATGCTTTTGAGTCTGGTGGTTGAAAGTAGCAAAAGAATTAAGAGTATCTCAATGCATAGCGACACGTTAACCTCCTAACATCACAGGATAAAAAAAAAAACTTCAGTCAAACTGTTCAGATGCTGCCAGGCCGCTTTAGATATAAGCAGTCGAAAGGTGACGTTATTTGAGATTGCAGGCATAGAAGTATTAATTTTTCTAGCTCCTGCATATTACCAGAATTGAGGGAGTATACAAGCTGAGTGTATATTAATCTGTAAATATATATGTAATTTTTGGAAATCGTTTTAGATTTTCCGGTTACAACACTAGAAGATTGGAGTATGTATATACAGCTTCACTCCCTCTTTTGGACGTGCCACTACATATTCTCAATTTTGTAATGCAGCCCCACCAACTGACTAGAAGATGCTGTGGGTCGGGGAACTGAACTTAGAAAATGTATTGATCAGATTATTTTATAGCAAAACCTGTCTGAATCTGTGGTGGTAGGTTCGTTTGGGGTTTTGGCTGGAATGTTCAATTGCTTCAGGGTAAGTGTAAAATTGTGATTATTTTGGAAATTTGATGAGGATGGCTTCCCCATAGTCACAAGGGAATCTCGTAGGCGATCTAGTTTTACCAGTATAAAATTTTTTTATTCATCTCTAACATTGATCTGCGGTTGAAACATAAGACCTCAAAAAATATAAGAAAAATCTTAATCTCTGGGGATGGGTCTAAAATAAGGATTGCTAACAGTAAAATAATTAGCTTTACAATTATGTTGAGAATTGGAATGATCGTTAAAAATCTTCGAAAATTCAGAGAAGATTTCGTTGAATCATAAACTTTTCATAACAATTCTTGCAAAGGTCTTTGCCTACCTTTCAAATCAACAAAATTTACATATTAATTCAACAACAGGGCAGGTGAATAAATTTATATGAAATTATATTACACAGCACCGTTACGGTAGCAAGTCACACAAGGTCTTCTTTAAATAATAATTGACATAAGATTTTCTTTTGTAAAAGAGGGGAAAGAAGGTATTACGATTTCATAACTTAAAGCATAATAAACTTCCAAATCTTGAAGTTGAAATTTGGATTCCTGAAAGACAAAGTCAAAAAGCACCTCATTCACACTTCGCGTACCACAAAGTTTATTACTGCATATTCTCTCAACTTTTATGAAATAAGTAGTACACACTAAAGAGACACGATAACACCGACAAGTACATGGTTAATCATATCGGCTTCCAGGGCTCCAGATTTCCAAAAGCACTACAGGTTGAGAGCTTGAGCATGATGGCTGATGTGATCATCAATGAAAGTGGCAATGAAATAGTAGGAGTGATCATAACCAGGCTGTAATCTCAACAAAAGTGGAACATTAGCTTTCCGGCATGCCTCCTCAAACTTGGATGGAAGTAACTGGTCATGCAAGAATTTGTCATCCTCCCCCTGCACAAACCCCAGCAGTAGATTAGAAGAGAACATGTTCATCAAAGGAAGAAACCAAGATGGAAGTATCGGGTGCATGACAAATCTGAAACAGATTGATGTTCCTGTAACAGTATTTGCTACACTTTCGAGGTAGGCATCGTAACAAGGAAGCTTCTTATAATGAAAGAGCATTCCCAAATAAATGAAGGAATAATAAGATGTTTATGCAATCATCAGAATTCAAACAGACAAGAGTTCTCCATCATGCCTAATAAACTATAAAATGAAAGACAATGCAGCCTTACCTGATCTATCAAAATAGTAGCAGATACATTGTTGTACTTCGAAATAAGGGAAGTGGCATCATACTCCTGCATTATTGCAATTTCATTCATCACAAATAAAGCACCATGAGTATAGCAGAAAGTAAAGATATTAGATTACTGACTCAGCAGTGTAGCAGAAGCAAAAATAATATTTATAAGAATAAGATAAATATTCATGTATCTGACTGATATTGAGGTAGGCTTAATTGCCACTTAACAGAAGAAACAAGGGTTTTGCTAGATATCGTTCTAACTTACGCTCTCACATACATAAGAAGAATAAAAGGTTGTCAAAACCAAAACAAAGATAAATCCCAAATGGAAAACAAACTAAAATTTATTGACAGGATTTTTTGAATAAGCTGTTTTATAACCTTATCTAAGCTAAACTTCTTAAGCTTATAAGTAAACAAAATCATAATCCTATAATTTCATAAACTAAACAAAAATAAAAGGAAATTAAACTGAAAAATTGAGGAAAATAAATCATATCTAGTAGGTAAGAAAGTCAAATCTAAGTATGAAAATAGCATCCTACATCAATTACCCAGAAACTTACCTCCCACTCAGCTTTGTTGCTACCCAGATAATTTGTAAAAGCCTTCTGGCCCCAGGGACAGTTTATAGGATTGACAATTGGTGCAAAGGCAGACACTGACTGGACAGAAAAAAGAAATGAAAGAATTACAATTTATAAATGGAGAGCTAAAGTTACTAGAACTGTCAATATCAGAATTCTAAACAATCAATTAAAACATCAAAAGAAAAGTTAGATATTCAACAACTTTCACCCAGCATTGTCATGCGGAGAATCAAATTTACAAACTTCCAAAACAACAATAACATAAGTTCTTCAGTACAGTAATCAAAATTAGAACTTCGATTTTACAAGAAATATCAGAATCAACTACCTTATATTTTTCAAGGTTTTTCAGATAGATTGTCAGAGCACCGTGTCCACCCATAGAGTGACCAGATATAGATGCCCGCGATGTATCAAGTTGTGAAAAATTTTCACTCAGAAGTTTGGGCAATTCCTTGACAACATAGTCATACATACGCCAGTTCTTCCACTTCTCCTGTGTAGCATTAAGATAAAATCCAGCACCTAGTGGAGAAAGAGAAAAACAATTCAGTGAAAGCTCCAAAAGCTGCAACTCAAAAGTCTAAATCCTGAATGAGCAAGTCCGAGCTAATTCTTTGTGCATGCTTACAACAATCAACTGTTCATAATCAACTTTTCATTGTAACATTTTAGTGAAATATATATATATTTATATTTCACAGGAGTCAAGGCCGTGCTCCTTTAACCCTTCAGTATTTTTTCTTTTCTTCTGGACAAATTTTCAATTATAACAATAAGAGCAGGGTAATGACATTACCATATCGTGGTTGAAAGATATTCCAACCCAATGATGAATCAGAACACAGTTCTCAATATACAAGTACTAGCGCAAAATTAGATATATTTTTCACAAAACCGAACCAGCAATATCGAAGTTGTAACAAATAAGACCATCAGACCCCAGATACATTTAAATGCCATTTTCTCCTTCACTGAGCTGGCTCAGGCCAATGACAGTGTGTTTACGTGCAGAAAATTTAGAATGAAAGATCTAACGGCACCATAATACATACCTACACCAAAATCCCAGCTATCTGCCTCTCCTTCCACATTTAGGCCTCCTGAATTCATGTAAGGGGAAAAAAGAGACAATGTCAACAAATAAATAAAATAAAAATGACATAACCAGTCACAAGAAGAAAATTAGAACCCAATAATTATGTGCCAGAGTGCTCTATGAATATGCAACTAGGCTTTCTGCCAAAACATGTTACAGTTTTTATTTTTACTTTTTTAATCTTTTGAAGACCAGTGACCAGAGGACCAAAAACCCCAGACATCACAAATTATGAGAGTGGCTTCCATCGGTAATAAAGCGAAAAATTAAACAATTTTTGGTGGTTATTTTGGCACCAAATCTGAGTTTTCACACTACTTTTAAACAAAAAATGATTTTATATGTTTTCAATCATAGTGGAGGTTGTTTGCTATTGGCACCCAAACTATGAGGGGAAAAAGGAAAAAAAAAAAAGATGATGTTCTAACTAAAAGTATAACTGCCAATATTTTAACAATTTGTTCTCTGGAGAACTCAAAGCAATCTTAATCAGTATGAAGACCGAGAATACTGCATGAGAACATAACAAATGGTTAAAAAAAAAATAAGAAAAAAATGAAGACTTACATTTTAGTATGAATTCCATTAAATAGCGTGCCATATGTCATAACAAACAGGTCACTATGTTTTTGCTCAGATTCTAAACCCCTTGAGCACATACTGAAGGCAACTTATGCAAAATGAAATGTAAGCTCAATTATTACTTTGGTCTTCTAATAGTTCATAATGAAGTTTATGCTAACTACATCACATATCGGCATCAAGCAAAACCAAGGAAGGGCAGAATGGCAAACAAGTTTTGGATCTTCAAAGAATTAATCAAGAGTGAAAATCAATGAAATTGCTCTTAAAATATACTACTACGAAGTCAAGGGTGGAAGACTGACTTGGAGATGTATCGGGGGCAATTAGAGCAACACCCTCAGCAGAAGCAGCACGTTGAGCTCCTGACTTGGCAATAAAATTCTCATCGGAGCAGGTAAGGCCAGAGAGCCAGTAGAGTACCTGATCAATAACAAAACCAACATCAATTACACAACACTAACAAAATGTACACCTACACATAAAATAAAACCAAGAATATAAAGAACTTCCAATGCGAGTGAAAATTTTAAACAAATCTAAATAAATAAACACATTTGATCATCTTTCTGTCTGTATGTACAAAAACCAACATAATTCACACCAAATTTAAAAAATTAAACAAAAAAAAATCAGCAAAATTATTCAGAATCTATAGAAAAACAGAAATAATTCATCTCTATAATTATGAAGACTGACAAAAAGCTTTAAGAGTAAAATAAACCAATAAAATATAAAAATGAGAAACAAATGAAAGCCATGTAAGAACAGGAAAACCCTAGTCGATCATGAGGAAAGATGGAAGCTTTCGTAGTGGGAACTAATTATTGAGTGAAAAAAGCAAAAGGGTAAGATAGAGAGTGAAAGAGAAAGAACATACAGGGAATTTGTGGGAATTAGGTGAAGGGGAAGGAGGGAAGTAGATAGTGAAAGTCATGGAACAGCCGAGTGTTGGGCTGAAATGCTTGTATCTTTTGTTGAAACCACCAAACATCTTGGAGCTGCTTATCTCTGTTGGCTTCGTCTCCATCTTCTTCTTCTTCCCTTTGATTTCTGTGGTTGTTGTGTGTAAAAGATTACAGTTACAAACAGTAGGCTTAGCTTTTATTGTGATTGAGTGCAATTTATTTATCATGAGATGAGATCATATGTTACATTACATTTCCTTCATAGATATTTACCATCCATCAAACTGACGGTGTACTGTAAATTAATTATAGATTCAGGGGAGATTTATGAAATTTTATTAAAATTTTGGAGTTTTTAAAATTTTATGAAAACTCAGAGGAGATTGTTGAATTTTGAATTTCAATTTACCATTTTGAATTGGAAAAGAAATGAGACCCATATGCTGTGACTTTTTATTGAAAATTAATAAAGAAAAACCTCTTGTTCTCTATTTCTTGCCATTTAGAGTAACAAGAAAAAGTGAAATAATAAAGGAAAAAATTGCAGCGATGGAACAAATTGAAGGGTGGTACTTGACTTTTCACTCGTCGATAAAAAATTAGTATTTGATGTACTCAATATTATTCAATAATATCTGATCATATGTGTTGAACATCGAATACTGTTGTTCAACACAATCTGATATCTTTCAATAATATCCATCGAATGTTAAATAGTATCTGACAGATATTATCGAAAAGTTAATGACATAACATTTAAATTTTTAAAAAATAGATTAATTTTACAAAGACCACTAATTTGGGTTATTTTCAAACATCCCATGACAAAAATAATGTTTGGCCCCCTGTGTTTCAATGGTTTGGGCTATATGGTGTTAATTAAAAAAATATATTTTTATGCTGTGGCAAACATCTAGACTAAAATGAATGTAGTATGTAAATAAATAATTATTTGTTAATTAAAAATTTATATAATAATAGAAATAATCAGCATGCTATAAATAAAAATGGAATAATAGTATAACAAATATTTTTATTAAATAATTAAATAAATAAAGCTATGCTATTATCTAACAATTATAAATTTATTTCCTAACTATTGCCATATATTAATTATTTTATATTAATAAACATAGCAATTATTTATGGATGGAATATGACCGCTAGAGGACTAATAACTACAATTTTTTTTTTTAATAAAAAAGTTTCAAACGGTAAGCGTGTGTGAATATATGATACATTAATTTCTTAGGATTGGATTGTATTGGATATATGATTTGATAGCATTGAATAATAAATAGTATTATATAATATTTGATTTCATAATTAATAACATAGGATTGTATGATGATAAATTTGGAATTTTATCCCTAGATTAATTTAAATTACTTAAAAAATAAATTAAATAATATTAAACTTTTAATTGTAATAAAATTCTAGTTTTTTTAATTATTTAAAAATAAGATAAAATATTTATTTATTTGGTTAGGTTATTGTAGCGTAATTTTTTTTACTTAATTTCATACACTACTTTATAACATTTGATTTATTATAATCTATATAGAAAAGAGAAGTTAACAAATTAATTTTTAATGTCAATTTAGCAATAATATTCACCATTAGATTAAAATAAGTAAATGATTATTAAATAGCCGAAAAAACACGTGTTAAGAGTATTTTCGGTGTATTAATTAGATTACATCAGCTATTTTTTATTGGACTGAATTAAATTAAATGTATCCAGTTTGAATAATGTAATATTAGATAAAAAAAAGGATTATAATATGATAAATTAAAATTTTATGTAGGTGGATGAAAATAAAATTTAAATATTTAAAATATGTGCTTTGAATTATTTTAAATTATAAAACATTTGAATAATTAATTATTTAACATTTTAAATTTTTATTTATTTATTAATTACTTAAAATATTTGTTATATTGTTATTTGATTTATATTTTTGTAAAATTAATTATTTATATTATTATTTTCACTTTTTTTGTCCACATTGGCTGCTACCTTCTTTTTTTTTCATTGCACCCCAACACCACGTGGCGCAAACTTACGGAGACACACGAGACCAAAGGGGTATTTTTTATCATTTTACCTTTTCCTACTACTCTAGATGACAAGAAACAAAGATTATAGGATTCTTTGATGATTTTTGAAACGTATAAGAGGGTTATGTAAAATCGCCATACCACAGGGGTTCGAAAGTTCTTCAAAAATTATGCAACATTGAGTGCTTAAGTGTTTATCCTTGTTTCATCAAAATTTCAAAAGTGTACGTCTTATGCTACCTTTTCTTGTAACCTATTGGATCTTCTCACCTGTTTCTCATCATTCTCCTTTCCTTCAAGAACGTCCTTGTCCTCAAGGGTCAAGTCTGGGAACTGCTCTACAACGTTGTCGTAGTCCTCCCAATAAGCTTCCTCATTAGGAACTCCCCTCCTCCATTGCACTAGCACTTGTCAAGCCTTTGCCTGCCTTGGCCTTGTCCCAAACTTCTGTATCGAAGGGCTTCTGCTAGTTTGAGCGGAATCCTCTCTTCCTCATTAAATGATGGCAACTCCTCCAAGATGAAACTATGATTTCTAACCTTCTTCTGTAACATGGTTGCTTGAAACATCGAGTATAACATGGAAGTTGGTGGTAATTCTAATTTGTAAGCTACCTCTCCTACACGCTCCAGCACCTTAGAAGACCTACTGTACCTTTAAGAAAACTTTACATTAAACTTCTTCTTCAAGGATTTCTGCCTATGCTGTTGAAGCTTGAGATACACACTCCTATGGCTTAAAAACCATATTTCTTCTTCCTTGATCATAATATTTCTTCATTCATCTTTAAGCCTTTTCGAGCTTTCTTAGCCCTCGCAATAATCTCATCTTGCACAATCAACTTTTTCTCAACCTCCTCTTTCTTTGCTATGCCCCTCTCATAAGTACTCAACATCGGCGTTGACCTTCCATACACTACCTCAAAAGGACTCATGTTGATGGAGGCATGATATGATTCTGCAGTGTGTTTACGTCCGAGGTTATATGACTCAACAATCCATTATGAAGAACTTAACACAATAGGAATAGGGTTACGTAAGGTTGTTTATATAGGAAACTCTAATCCCAAAACTTATATGTATCCCTGGCAACCTAATGGGCTAGTTGATGGAGCGGAGGGGAGGGGCCAAGCCACATAATCAACAATGGTGTTTTCAAAACCAAAGGAATCCTTCCAAAAATTTTCACAATTTCTTCTGCAAATTTTGAGAGGTTTGGATGCTTCTCTTGGCCTTATTCAAGTACAATAATTTCAGAATCAATAGACACACAAATCTCATATGGAAGACATTCTAATCAGTACCCATATTTAAAATATTTCATTGTACCCACAATAAAGGCAACTTTGATGCTGTGTATAGTAATTAAGATTTTACTCCTACTAGCATCTACCAACAATAAATTTTTAAATTAAATCTATGTTTTAAGATGTTCACTCCAAACATAATCTTGAACAAACAAATATCTTTTACAATCTAAAGTTTCCGGCAAGAGATATTGCAATCGGTCTATATTCAAGTTATTATAGTTTTCACTAATTACAGAATGGATAACTTTTTCTATTAATTCTTTCACTACAAAATTTTCTGGGACAATATAGCCACATTTTTAATTCAAACTGCTTTTTCACCCTTATATCATTTATACTTTCCATGTAGATAACGCTATATTTAAAAAAAAAAAAAAAAAATGAAACATTATAATTATTATTATTTTGGTTAAAAATATGGGTAGTCTTGACGTGCATCCAAATAGCACATATTAAAACTTAAGAATTTGTGCATTTTCATTATAATAATCATTAAATCATCTCAAAAAAAATTATGAAACTCATTGGATATAATAAAATAATTAATTTAATACAAAATTTGAGATAATTTAATGATTAATATAATGAAAATGTACAAATTTCTAAATCTTAACATTATCCTAAAGATACACGTTAAAATTATCCCAAAATATTACAATTTATTGAGTTGTAGATCGAATTATCTCGACCTTATCTCCAATCTTGTCAATATTTTTAACTTCATTAATGCGCGAGTTGAGGGTCCAAACATCCATACTTAATAATGTCAATATGTTATAAGATATATTTTGGGATAGCCCTTATTTATTCTAACTTGATTTCGGAACCAACAAGAAGACTACAAATTGAAATTGGCAGTTGTTGGGTAGTGTACTATTAATTGATGAAACCATGCCATATGGTAAGTCTTCTTCGCATACTCTATAACTGGGGGTTGTAAGAAGAAAATGTATTTTTTTCATCAGATTTTGATTTTGTAGGGATTGAAATTCTTTTTAGAAAAATTAATATCTTGAAAATTTTATCTTATAAGAGAGTAATTCAAAAATCATTTAATAATTGAAAAAAAATCAAGTGAAAATAGTAAAATTCATTAAATTTATTTTGTTGAGAATGATCTGTATCTAATGCAAAAGAGAAATTGATTAAAAAAAAACTATTTGTAATAAATATATCCTAGATTATTCTTAAAAACCTTAGGTTATCATACATATAAAAAGAGTAATCTTAACATGCGACATATATTAAGACATAGAAACTTATTTATTTTTATTATAACAATCATTAAACTGTCTCAAAAATTATGTTAAAGTTATAAATTATGCTTTATTTAATAAATTTTATAATAAAAAATATAATTCATAAGATGATTTAATAAAAAATACATAATTTTTTAGATGTTAAAATGTACCTTTCGGGTGCAAGATAAAACTATGAGACAATATCAATGAATACCCTCGTGTTTTGACCTAATTTTAGGAGAAAAGATATTTATCATTTTAATCAACCACATCCTTAACTTTATCAATTTTTCATCAACTAACATAATCCATTAATTTAAACCCTACCAGAGAAGGGTAAATTAAGAATTTTATATTAAATAGTGAATAATTACCACCCTAATCTCAAAACCAAATAAAAAATCAATTAAAAAAAACTAAGAAATGTCTTATAAATAATTTTGTATAGAACTATCCAAACAATTAATTTTATTTTATTTTTTAAGAGTTAAAATTAAAAGAAAATAGATTTCAAGAAGGGTAAAATTGTCTTTTCAAATTTTTTGTTAGAGTTAAATTAAAAAATTCTGTTAGTTGATAGGAATGTGATTGATTAAAATAGTAAATATATTTTCTGTTTAAAATTAGATTAAAACATAAGGGTGGATCTTGATATTGTCCCATAAAACTATCCTATAAATGTTTGAATTGATCAGTTGAAAAATGGAGGAACAGGAAATTTGGAAGAGTGAAAGGCACGGCAGACTAATAGGGTTGTGGAACACATGCAGGGGATAAGGGCGCGGCGGATGTGAAAGTCATCAAAAATTAATGATTTGGGGAAGTTGACAGCATCCGAGTTCCAAACTTCTTTATTGCTCACCTGCATTCTTCAATGCTTCTCTTAACCACTCTCCTCTTACTACATTACCGGCAACAACAGTAACATTAACATTACGTTCTGTAGAGCACAATTTCCCCTTGTATATACTCTTTTTTTTTTTTTTTTTTTTTTTTACAATCTTACAGAATAAGTCAAAAACATTCCAATCTATTAATCACAATTATTACAAACATAAAAGTAAAACACGAAAAAAAAAATAGTTATAACATAATATCAATTTAATTGTATGTATAAAACTATTGTTTTGGCTCCAATTTATTTTTTTTAAATCCAGGGCGCTGGGGTAGTAATGTTACCGGGCCAGTAGCACTGTAGTATAACCCCGCATGCAGGCAATGTAGCCGTACAAGCAAAAGAATAATAAATGTACAAGCTCTTTCTTGGTTAATTTGTCGGATCACCAGTTTCTTGCTTTGGTTATCTTTTCTACACTTTCCCAGTAATATCTCTAAAGTTCACATATTGTCCATGAAAATGGTCTCATGCAAATGAAATCCGAAGTTGAACACTCAACTTATATGCATACACAGTGGGGTCTTCATTGATAAGGAAATGAGGCTAATAATAAACCGATTATGTTGATGAAACCAAAACTTTGGACTCGCCGACACGTAAAGGTTTGCTTTTGACTTCGCTTTTATTAGTTTATACTTTTTTGTTTTTATATTTTCCTTTTGGAAGTTTACAGTTATGGTAGATGACCAAACCCGGACGGAGAGAACAAAGACCATATTTGATTATTTGAGTGTTTGGATTTTGTCTTTCCGCCACGTGCTTAGATTAGAAAGCTTTAAGAAACTAGAGATATTCATGCATGTTGCACTTTTGTGATACTCTTAATAACTTTCTTGATTGTTTGGTGTGAAAATCTGAGTGGAGAGATCAATAGTAGTTTCGGTTTTGGTGAAACAATTTACCAATCAGATTTTATGCTGCAACTTGGGCTGCAAAGTTTTGTTGGTTCTAAGCAAAGAATTGAGTGGTGTGAGATTGGGAGAGATCTGGTATAAAATCTGATGTGGGCTTGTGCTAAGAATGTGTTATAGTTGAGATAGTTTCAGCATTAAGTGGAACTAAGAGCATTATTAAGTGGAACAATCGAGGGTTTTGTCCTTTGGTTGTTATTGTGATTAGTTGAGTTCTTGGATTTGATTTTGGTTTTGAGAAGATGGTGGGAAGTATTGAGGTGATGAATAGAAATTTGCACTCAAATGGGAGTATTCAGAATGGTAATTGTTTCGAAGAGAAGCTTGATGAGTTTCGCCGCCTTCTTGGTAAGGCTGACGGTGATCCATTGAGGATTGTTAGTGTTGGGGCAGGTGCTTGGGGCAGTGTTTTTGCTGCTTTGCTGCAAGATAGCTATGGTCAGTTCCGAGAGAAGTTCCAAATCAGGATATGGAGAAGGCCAGGAAGAGCTGTTGATAGAGCCACAGCAGAACAACTATTTGAAGTGATCAATTCAAGGGAGGATGTTTTGAGAAGGTTGATCAGGCGCTGTGCCTATTTGAAGTATGTTGAGGCAAGGCTTGGTGACCGAACTCTTTATGCAGATGAGATTTTGAAAGATGGGTTTTGCTTGAACATGATTGACACACCACTCTGTCCTTTGAAGGTTGTCACGAACTTGCAGGAAGCTGTTTGGGATGCTGATATTGTGGTGAATGGTTTGCCTTCGACTGAAACTCGTGAGGTGTTCGAAGAGATCAGTCATTATTGGAAGGAGAGAATCACAATGCCTATAATCATCTCTTTGGCAAAGGGTGTAGAGGCTGCACTTGAACCTGTTCCACATATTATAACTCCTACACAGATGATCAACCGAGCAAGTAAGAGTTCTCCTCTCATATTTAGAGTCATCTCAAATCTATGAACTTAGGCTCTATCTTGTTTGGAATTAGGCTTATAGATTTATCTGGTATAGCATGCTCAATCTAATTCATCTCAAACTTCATTCAAATGTATGATTATGCAATTTAGCCTTTGCTTCTTGTCTAAATGAGCATTGACTGCTTGCTATTAACATTAATTTTGTTAATTAGGTATTAGGCTGTTGGGGACGTAATGATGCCAATGTTAAATTTCCAACAAATCTTACTAAAATTCTTTAAACTTTAGGGCAAACATAGCTTACCTTCACCATTCTCATAAACATAGAAAGGTAATTACAAAAGGCAGAAAAATATTATGAATAATCTCACCAATGAATTATTGGTGGATTTCATATGCTATTCTTGTATGCGCTGTTTTTTCTTATTTATGTATTCATCTGTGCTGTTTCTCATGCATTTTCCTTCAAAATCATTATCCTTCACTCAGAATATCTCACTTGCAGCTGGAGTGCCTAAAGAAAACATACTTTATCTTGGGGGGCCAAACATTGCCTCGGAGATTTACAACAAAGAATATGCTAATGCTCGAATATGTGGAGTCGAAAAGTGGAGGAAGCCGCTTGCAAAATTTCTTAGGCAACCCCATTTTGTTGTATGGGACAACAGTGACCTTGTCACTCATGAGGTCATGGGTGGCCTGAAAAATGTCTATGCCATTGGAGCTGGTAAGTTTCGTTTTCTTGTTTTTTTGGTCAATAAAATTAAAACCTAAATTAAAGCTTCCACACCATTACCAACCATTGTCTGCTATAATGGCAGTATGATGATAGCTTTTATCATCTTGTTTTTTGTTCTAGTCTCTATATATTCTGTTCTAATGGAAATGATGCAGTGCTGAACTTTTAGCGTTCAAAAAAGGGTATCTAGCACCTGTAGGACGGACAGAAAAGTCTGGTTTAGTTAATAGCTCAACTAAAATGTAGGATAGGACACACAAATTAGGAGAAGTGGAGAAAGTCAACGCTTTGTGGCATCTACTTCAGAGCTCCAAGAATAGATTAACTCAGTTGTATATGAAGCTCAACATGAGCTAATGAGGTTGGCTCTGGGTTGGATTTGTTCTGTATTTTAGATGGATGAAACCGATCCATGCTTGTCATAGATTACTAAGGATGAAAACTCTGGATGCACTTTTGATAGCTATACATAAGATACAACATTTTCAGATGCAGAGGAGGTTAATTAAGTTTGTGATGATTTCCCAATACATTATATGATCTTAGAGAGAAAATTGTTCACATATTGATTTTGTGAAACGAACCTGTCAATTAAAATTGGAAAAAGCTGATGTAGCGAAATATGACTACCGGACAATTATGATACTTGGACTTATCTCGAAGCGCAACATATTCATTTTCCACTTTAATTTTCTCAGGAATGATAGCAGCACTTACCAACGAGAGCGCTACCAGCAAATCGGTCTATTTTGCTCATTGTACATCAGAGATGATATTCATTACACATTTATTGGCCGAAGAACCAGAGAAGCTTGCAGGGCCTTTGCTAGCTGACACATATGTAACCTTGTTAAAAGGTCGAAATGCATGGTACGGGCAAATGTTAGCCAAGGGGGAACTGAGCCGAGATATGGGTGACAGCATCACTGGCAAAGGAATGATTCAGGTACTTATACAGATCTATCCATATATTTAATGTGCATCTGAAAAGCTATTTATCCTAGAAAACATGTGACATAGTGTCTGCTTTTGCCTTAAAAAGTTTTACCTCAATAATATGAGCATCATGTCTAAGAGGTTCCATTGCAACCTTTGCCTTTCATCATACAAGATGATAACTCTAAACGCCTGCAGTTTCTTTAATGGCAATTTTCCAGGGTGTCTCGGCAGTGAAAGCTTTCTATGAACTTCTAAGCCAATCAAGCCTAAGTGTCTTACATCCTGAAGAAAAGAAGCCTGTTGCTCCTGTTGAGCTCTGCCCCATCTTGAAGACACTCTATAAAATACTTATAATAAGGTAATCTCTCAATCACCTTAACTCTTACCTTTTATTCAACACATACAATTCCTTCAGCAATATAACTTAATATCTGCTCTTCCAACATCCATCACAAGGCCAGAACACTTCTGTATGCCGTGTGAAGTATCCATTATGAGACCATTCAAGTCCTTTTGTTGAACTAATAGAGTGGTCTGGTACTTATAATCAAAGGAATCTAAATCTTGCCCTGTTATGTATTTGGTGTACAGGGAGCAGTCATCGCAAGCTATTCTGAAGGCACTGAGGGATGAAACCTTAAACGATCCACGGGAGCGCATCGAAATTGCACAGACCCATGCTTTCTACAGGCCTTCACTTCTTAGCCAGCCTTGAATGTGTTGCATTGCAGAGGAAAGTGTTGATGGAGAGATATAAACATAACAAAATAAATAACTACATAGAAGCAATTGTTCAAACATGGAACAGAAACATAACTGGTTTTGTAATCAACTGTGGACTGTGCTAATATATTGAAAGCTTAAGTTATTGATTTTGCCTAAGCTTTTAGGCAAATATGATCATTGTATTGGACTCGACAGACCATAATGAACAAATATTTCTTTCCCTAACCATTTAGAAGAGTTTCTGATAATTTTAGAATATTATGGAAAGTATGTGATCATTATAAATCATCACAAAACCATTTTAGAATATTATGGAAAGTATGTGATCATTATAAATCATGACAGAACCATTTAGAAGAGTTTCTGATAATTTTAGACTATTATGGAAAGTATGTGATCATTATAAATCATCACAAAACCTGACTCCTAATTTTAACAACCGATCTTGACAATAAGAATTTTTTTTTTTTCAAAAATCTATATTGATATTAGGTTAGAAGTTAGCCCATGAAAATAACTCCAGATTTTTAATAGAATAATTGTACATCTATAACCAATCATAAAATTTAACGTGACAGTAAGTTATCAGATGTGTAATTACCATTTCAGTTATTAAAAATTTAGTTTTTTTTTCATTTTTATCCCCCAAATGAATTTGTGCCACCTCAAATTGTAGAGGTTGGATTGTAGAAGTTAGTTATATATATAGTGTTACTCTTATAAGTTACTCATTTATAAACTGTCTACAGCAAAAGAATTAAAACCAAAATTGATGGGGGAAAATTAAAAAAATAACCCAAATAGAGGTTTCGTTAAAAATTTTTCTTTTTTTAAAATTTAAATATCATGACCCATTCGACACTTAACGTTTGATAACTGATATTATTGGTTATCAAACATTAGTATCAAATAATAAAAAAATAATAATTTATCCAACCGTCAAACAGAGATTATGATATCTATATTTATAAGCGTTGGTATATTTTTAAATGACATTCTTAATTTTTGTGATTCTTTCAAAATCAGTCATCATTTGATGAAAGATTGTTGAGAGTTAGTTTTGTGAAGTGAGTTGTATTTTTATAAGATTGTAAAGCCCAAGTCATGTAAAAATAAGAGCAATAATTCATGAGATGTAAATCATTTAATAAGTCTACTTATAAATAGCCTAGCTCTAGTTAATAATAAGGGGACCCCTAATATAGATATTTACCATTATATTCTCTCAACACTCCAATATTGCTTGGTTAATTTTCTCTTACTCTCTATCATTTTCTCTTAGAAAATCACATGAAAGGTTTTTTTAAATCTTAAAAAAATAAGTCATTCCATCTAATAAATTAATCTTTTAATTTGGATACTTAAACCATCGATAAAATATACAATATTATCATTCTATTAGAGATATACCAATCAATGCTTAATTTCATATAAAAAATATTGAAAGGATCAATATGTAAAATCGATTTATGAAATAACAATTTCCGTTCTATTTTGATTCAAAATAAATAACTATTTGTATAATTTAGTATTGCACGTACTGATTTTTTTATCAAAAAAAATTAGTACTAATAATTAATAAACGGGATAAATACATAGACACCCCCAAGGTTTAGTCTAAGTACATATTCACCCATGTTATTCATTAAGTAACATAAAGATCCCTATTTTGATATTTTAAATAACATTAAGATTCCCATTTTTATGTGTCAAGACCCTCATATTTTCCAATTTTGAGGGTGTCTATGTTACTTAATGAATAACATGGGTGAATTTGTTACTTAGACTAAACCATGTGGGTATTTATGTATTTACCCCATTAATAAACTATATAATCGATAAATAGAGGACGTTATTTATAAGTTTAAGATTCTAATAAAATGTTACGATGTTTTAGTAACATTTAATATGTTATTATTAGTGTCTAAAACTATTAACAATATGATTACATGTTCCCAAACTTTTGTTGCTTATTGCCAAAATATTATCATAAAAATTCCTAGAGATTAAGGGTAAAGTTTCGCTTTAATATTGATCTTTGTCTGTTTTCCCAATTAAAAATAACAAAACCAAGGTTTAGTTGGTCCAATAACGTTAACATTTGGGATCAAGGGAAGGCCAGTAATATTATTGAAGAAATTTAATGATTTTTTCAAAAATAAATTAAAGAAATGATTCAAAAATTGATGCATATTAAAAGATTTTTTAAAATTGACTCGTTTTTTAATAATTTAGGTATCATAACTATGTTATTTGATGGTGTATTAGACGATGTATTTGATAATATCTAATATTAAACTTTAAATACTGGAATCATATAAAATATCTAAAAAAAATTATAAAAAAAAAATATCCAACCCTTAAGTTACCCCCTCTAATTTGGATATAATTGACATTTTCTTTTTAATTTCTATAATAATAACAAAAAGGAGTAACACAATATTATTGGAGGACTTGATATTAGAAGTGGGAAAGTGAACAAAGATAGCTTGGCGTGCTTTGAACTCTGAAAACAATGGCAGAATCTGAGAAACCAAACGACCTTCAACAAACCCTCAAGCCCTTCTACCAAAGAGCTTCTGCAGCCGAGGTTCGTTATCTTCTCTTTCCTGCTTTTATAGTTTTTTTTTTTTTTTTTTTTTTTTTTGGAAATATGGTTTTNTTTTTTTTTTTTTTTTTTTTTTTTTTTTTTTGGAAATATGGTTTTCTGTTCAACTTGGAGTTGATTTATATTATATAGGAGATTAAAATAATCACGTTGAATGATATCTTAAACGGGTTCTATTCGAGATGTACAACTATGCATGAGAACCACCATATCTAACAAGAAGCTAATTGACTAAAGTTGAGAACTTGAAACTGTTACTGAATCTCATCAGCTTTACCTCAGCCCATCTGTTTTCATGTTTTTGGTCTTTTGTTTTGCTTTTTGGTATGTTTCTTTTGTTTAGTATGCGTTAAGGGGTTCTTCTGTACGTTCTGGTCCCTGCTTAAATTGAATCATGCCTTGCTTTGTAGCAAATGTAGAGCAAAGAGTTAGAATCCCAAATGCTCTTTGTTAATGTTTAAAGTCAATTAATTCGTTCTCACATCCTCTAAGATTTTGTGGAACAAAGTTCCTTTCTTTATTAATTTTCTGCATAATCTTGCGTATACATGACGGAGACTCTCATCTCAAATTCTTTAGAGATGTTTGAAAATCAATATTTTCAATTCTTTTAGAAGGAAGAATTAAAGTTGAGCTTATTTTAAGGAATTGGGTTGATTGTAAGTTTCTTCAGGTGGGATATGGGTGATTATTTTCATTTTCTGATAAAAATGCTTACTTATGTTGTTTGTCCTTGTCATAGAGAAATTTGTCTGTTCAAAAATGTGAACTTGTCATTTGAAATGGTAGACACGGTTTTGTATGTGAATTTACATTGAAAATTATGCAAATAGTTTGATTTAGGAAACTCATCATTATGATATTTTGGATTTCGAAATTTTTATTGTGTACTTTCAACTTTTTTGAGCTAGGATTTCGGAGTGAGTTGAAACTGATTGCCGAGTTCAACAGCATGTATTTGTATGTAGAGGCCATGTTAATTTAATCTGCACTACATGGTTGAGACTAACCATCTCAAAGGAACTTTGAGAGCACTGAACTTGAGAGATTTGTTGCATGTAGAAAATTATAAATTCTATATTTATATGTACTCTTAACTAGCCAGTATTGACAACTTATCACTCCTAATTTAGCTTATTGGATAACTGTTGATGACCTAGAGTTCTTCGTTCAGGAAATGGTTTCCATAATGTACTGACAGTAATTTTCTTGTAACTGGAACCTACCTACATTACAAAGAATTTCTATTTTCCTCTTGTTTCTCTCCTCGTTGAGTTGAAGGTTAGTTTGTTTTTACAGAAATTACATCTGGAAAAGTTTTTCAGAACAGTGCTTTTATGAGTTCCTTGATATCAATTTCAGCATGATTTTTTAAGAAAATTTGTTATATGTCTTTGACAAGCTTTGGGCGAAAATATGGTTAACTTCATTGTTCTTGATCTTCCCCAAAAAAAAAAAAATCTTTCATTTATTTGGTCTGGTGGTAGTTAGCTGCATTAGTATCCCATAACTCTACTATTGGTTGGCAATTGAGGTGCCATTTTGACCTGCACAATATCTCATGGACTTCACGCAACAGCTGTAGTGGAGATTAAAATAGTTATGCGTCAACTCTAGTATTTCTCCACTAATTGATGAACGATTCTGCATAACTATATCTTACGCTGCCACACATTGGATATAACCTCTGCAACCTTGGAATAAAAATTACTGTCTTTTGAGTCAGAAAATACTCCTGTTGTCAAAATGAATCTGAATTTCTTCCTTCTTTGTTCCTCTCCCTTCTTTTACAAGAAATAATAAGAATTATGATACGAATGATTGATCTTTCTTCTGTAGATTTGCAATTTCCTCATTTCTTCTATCTTCTTTTCATCTAGGATTGGCTATAATGTTTCGAGGAAATTTGGATCAGTTTTCCGTTAAATTTTAGTTTACACCCTGATGAATAATGAGTATTTGTTGACTAGTATATTTTGAACTTGTGTATTTTATAAATGCTACTATACTTCTGGCGTCTTACTAACTAGCGTTTGATTATACTGAAGGACCGGTTATCCAGGCTTGAAGCTGCCCTTGCAAATAAGAAAGGTGGGTCATACGGTACTCAATTTAATATTCTATCTGCATGGATAATTTTAGTTCATAAATTCATTACCTAAATGTGGAAACTCATGCAGATGCTGGAAACGAGGAACTTTTGAAAACTGTTAGTGAACTCCAGTCAAAGTTAGAAGTTTCAAATGCAGAGTTAGTTTCAGAAAGAAAAAAGGTGACTCCCTGTAGTATTCTGTTCTTGTTTTATTCAGAAAGTGATGAAAAGAGTTACCATGGTTTTAATTTGTAGGCTGAAAAGCTTGCTGCAGAAAATGAGAAACTCAACTATCGTATAAAACATCTCATCCGTGCACTGGAGAAAGCAGATCTCAATTCAAAGAGCATGTCATAAATGGTAATTCTGAACAGCTACTCTGACACAATGAATATTTTGGTTACTGAAAGTTTTTATGAGAAAATTGGATATATAATCTTGCCAGACACTGTTATAGGACCTTCCTATTTGCTTAGCCAAAAATATCAGGTGGCTTTCTTCTCAAATAGGATCATTTACTTGGTGTTTAAGAAAAGAGATTTCAAAATCTTGGGCTTTTATTGGTTTCTAGCAAGATGTTGAAGTTCCATAGGTTCTATTCTTTCCTTGATTTCACAATGATTAGTTGGAGATAAAGATTCTACCAAATTAGTGAGTCAAGTTTTGTTTATGCCGATCTTCTATGTTGTTAATATATATACCCTGATTCATATAATTCTTTGGTTTCTTCAGGTTGTTATCCAGAAGCAACTGCAACCAACCATTGCTAAGTTGGAGGACATGAACTTGTAGGCTAAGATGATACTTGTATCACTTGATGGTTGGAAGATATGTGCTACTCTATTATTTGAGAATGCTAGTTCTCATGCTAAGACTACATGTTCTTTTTGGGGAAGCAACATTAAAAACATTGTCAGGGAGTAAATGGCTTGAGTTGTGCTTACTATTAAATGTCCGATTTCTTTTCTTGCTTCATTTTTAGTTGTACATAACCGAAAGAGTGTTTTCTGGGAACTTTAGGCAAAGCTTCATTGTTTTCATGGAAGCCAACAATCCTTGTGAAGCCTACTTTAGGCAAAGCTTCATTGTTTTCATGGAAGCCAACAATCCTTGTGAAGCCATTGTAGGCTTGTTGCGCAAATATATATGTCAACCTAAACTAATATAGCGGTTACTATCATTTAGACAACACAAGAAGTCTCCTTAACTTCGCTACTTCACGAAATGGTACTTTGAGATGGATCGTTTGATTCTCGTCAGACTGGGAGGGTAATAAATTAAAAAGAGTCAGTTAGGGATCGTCTTGTGACATTTTTTTTTACACAGCAAAATTAAATCTTAAATAGTAGATTTTAGAAAATAAAATTATAGTTTGAAAAGTAGAAATTTCTGTTTTGAATGTCGTTAACAATCTTCAATAATTGATGTATGGTTGCATGAATGAAGGAGATCTGTTAATGGTAGGCCTTGTTTAAAGCTGAAAAGGATAATACGTTAACATTGTCAATTGATTCACTAGACATTGCGAATAACAGTAACAAGGACTTTGAGACTACCAGAAAATTTTCAAATTTACATGCAATGGAGAAGCTCTTAAGTTGTTTACTCTCCCACAATTAGCTCATAACAGTAAGAGGATCAGTACACCTGGAGTCATAACAAAGATGAGAAATTTACAAACCCCTGAAAACAGCATGTTTTTTGCAGCTCATCATGCACTCCAAATCAAAACCACGAGAAGCCAGTATTCAAAAGACTTGAGGCTCATCGATATCCTATCACAATTGAATTGCTTCATTGCTACCTATAAATGGACATTTTCATAGAAAATTATCAGTTTAAATGACCATTACAAAGTATGTGAGTCATTCCACCACAAATAAAATATATATATGAAAATAAAAATGAATAATGATATGTTTTTTTCATGTATGCGAAAACTGTTTTAGCTTTCTCTTTTCTTTGTGCGTGTGTGTGTCTGTGCATGCAATATATTACATTGTTACCTTAAATCCTGAGAAATGTTGTCCAACTCTGAAGCCATTCAAATTCCAAAAGACAATGAACACATCCGGCAGAAATATTTACAAAATCAGGGACAGAAGGGAAGAAAACAAGACAACATGGATACCAGTTCGTAATCCCACTTGTATGTTTAGCAAGAACCTAATTTGTTGGCTATTTGCTCAGCCAAATCATTTTTTCGAAGCTTATGATACTTGGTTAGTTTTTGTTCCTTTGCAATAGCCCTCAGCTCACATACTTTTAGTTCCTTCAGTTTACTAGAAGCAAAGGGAGAAGATGTCACAATCTCAGTGCAGGAATCAATTGAGTAGGACTCTGGAATCAAAAGATCATCATTAGCTGTAGCATTCTTTAAATCCCTGTGTGCTTTCGACAAGTCCATTTGAAGAGTTGAACCTTTAATCTCCACGAGGACTGGCAAACTTGAATTCATTTTCCTTTTCTTTTGAGGCAGTGGAATCAAATTTTGACTGTCATCCAAACCACTACTGTCCTCTTCAACTTTGCACTGTCCATTTATTACCATTTTCTTTGCTATCTTTTGGTTCAAAGCTTGATTTGAATTGGAAGTGTCAGAGCCAAGTCCAGATCTCCATCGTTTCTTAGCTTTTGAAGTACAAGATGAATTTGAATCCGTCTCAGCAGAGAGCAAACCAGATTCTTGAACACTTGGTGGATTTGACTTGAATTTTCTCTTTGAATATTGTTTTTGTGGCTTTACCGATAAGTCTATAATGAACTTACTACTGCCAACGGTTTCAATCCTCTGAACTTTCTCTGGTGGCATTTTTGCTTCCTCGGGCTGTCTGTTCTTAGTATCTTTTGCTTTATCATCTTGCACCTTCAAAAGTGAAGTCAATGCAGAATGTTCAGTATCTGACACATCAGATTTTTCGTTCTTGACCTTCTCAATCCATTGAGAAGGTTTTCCCTTTGCCTCTGCCTCTGAAGATAAACATGAAGATTTTAACTTGTTAGCTGGAGTTAAATTGGATTCTCTAAAGCCCCTTTTACGTGCAGACTTCTGCGCAAAATCACACAGCTTTTGATCAATGTCGCAGTTTCCTCCTTTTGCCTGTCTGAAAGAACCTAACTTGGAATCAGAATTATTTCTCCTCTGATTAAGGCCAGTTGCATGTTTGAAATCAGCAGGACTAATATCAGAATTCCCAACTCTTAATGGCCTGGAAGTAGCTAATGCAGAATCAGATTTGTTTCTCTTCCCACTGAAGCCAGTTCCCCGCCTCAAAGAATCAATACTATTATCAGAATTTTCATCTTCTTCCAGCCTCAAAATCTTTGTATCTCTCACAGAATCAACACTGCTATCAGAATTTCCACCTTTCGCCTGTCCAGGAGTAGTTAAACTGGAATCTGGATTAGCGCTCCTCCGACTGACAACAGTGGCATGTCTCAAAGCGTAAGCATTGACATTTCGCACAACAGATTTCGCAGGCTGCTCAGACAAAAACACAATATAAACTCATTAAAGAGGCGTGCTAACCTTATCTTGAATCTGTGACTCAGTGGCATTGTAACGTGCCGACCACAGCGTAGTTTGAACCAAAACAAAATGGATAAAAGAAATAGCTTCTTGTACCTTATCTGCTTTTGGAGGATTTAATATGCCGTCAGGATTGGAAGATGAACCCAACGTTTTATTTTTGCCTGTAACTTCCATGTTTCCACTAACTTCCAAATATGACTTGCACATAGTTGTCATGACATTGTTGTGGCCTTTTTCATGTGAAGAAGCATTTGAACCCAAGTCCTTAGCAACACTACTTACCAGCTGTTAGTGAAAAAAATAGTTAGAAAAAGTCAGCAAGGATTATAAGGGGCCCTAAGTGGGTTTAAGTCAGATCCCATAGTTGCTGGCTGTAGATATGTCCCTTTAAGGATTCAAATCCAAAAAGCCTTTCCTAATACAGGATGCTAATAATTTATTTCTTATTTTTATTTTTATTATTGATGTTGTTATTATTATTATACATTAATTAGAGCAGAGGAGAGAGAGAGCATTTACTACCTTGAACCTTTTACCAGATTTTGTACTCTTTTCCTTCGGATTCAATGATGAGTCCAAGACTATAACATCTGTTGTGGATGTAGAACTGTTTTCTTCTGGTTCCTCACTTTTAATTTTTAAATTAAAAGAGCTCATTTTTTTCTTCTTGTTGGAGTGGCCAACAGCATCATGTTCAGAGATGTCTCCACTTGTATTTGACATAATATCAGCAGGCTGTTAATAATCAAGAAAAAGCGTACACACAAAAATTTAGTTATGACATAAGTACTCATCATATAAACAAAAGGAAGAACAAATTAGTACAAAATATAAAATGAAGCTCCACATGACCATTTCTACTAAGACTTTCTCAACAAATGAAGAAACCAAAAGGGAAATATCTCTTTCAGCCAGAAAAATTCCATTTGATTTGAAATTTGCTTCTTACCATCTTTTTAACAGATGGCTTTTATTTTCAAATTCTCTAGTCTACAGTACGGAGTAAATACCAAACTTATAGTTGCTGAAATGCTCAAAATTATGACTGGAAATATGCATATTATTTGAATCACAAGTTGCGAAATAATTTTCAGCTGACATAAATCAAGAGGGAGCAAACTACCTCAATCTTAACCATTTGTAGATTGTGTCTTCTCTCATATTTAGACTTAAAAGTTGAAGTTTGGACTACTTTGTTGCACTTGGAAGTAAAACAATGTTCTCTGGCTTCTCCCTTCATAGCACTATCCGCATCAACACTGCTTAATATTTTTTTCTCATCAAGGTGGCCAGCTTCTGATTTCAAGGAGAATGGATTAGAATCTTTACCACTGGTATGTTTAACCTGTCCATGATTGAAATAAGGTGTCAACAAGAGATAATAAATGAGTAAAATTGCAAAATAACTATAACTACGTGGCAGCTTGAACAGATCTCAGCACAAAGATGTAATTGGAACTCTACATTGGAAATTTCAGAATAATTGCATGATAGAACTTCCAGGACCTTTTCTACTGCTTCTGGATTATCTGTCTTCCTCTCTTGATGCATCAAAGGTGTCTTTAAGATAGAATCATTTTCCGTGAGAGCAACACTGGATGCTTGAATTTCCTCTTTTACAACAATACTAGAATCAAAATTATCAGATTCTGCATTGCTTTCAAGACTTTCTGTTGCACCACCTGGAGAAACAGAACTCTCTAGAACCGCTACATCCACGGTCTGTTCATTCTTTAACAAAAAATATAAAGTATCTCATGTCAGTTCATGGATGAAAATGAAAAACAAGCAGATCTAAAGGAAAGCTTATGAGAGTGAAACCCAAAGGAGTTAAAAGGGTTTAAAAAATAAATATGCCACAAGAAGAAAAATTGAGGTCATGCAACAAAATAAGGGATTCCATGAATTAAGTCTCGATACTTGTGTAATAAACATCAGCAAAATACACCTTCGCTGGCATCCTTCAAAGATGTTTTAAATTATATTTTATTTGTTTCTCAAAAACAGTAGAGAATGCAAAACGAGAAAAGTTTTAACATGAAGCAGCCATAGGACTTCCAGGCAAGGCAGAAGCAATACTGCAAATCGGGTCAAGCATCTCCGGCAGATCCAAAGAACTGTATAATGGTAGGTAGTTTGAAGTTAAAATTGAAAAGGATAAAGAATATATATAATTTATATACAACTTAAGCAAGCGGGTAAAGGCTTCGGATATAAAATCTTTTTCAGATCAGAGTAACTTTTTGGGCAACAGTAGAAACAATAGTAAAAAAAATTTCAAGATATGAACCTGTTCATCTTTATCGTTGCAGTAGTCTCTGAGTAGAGCCTTTAAAATTTCATGCAATCCCTTATGTGGTTTTGTATACATCAAAAAACGAACTTCAATATCGTTTCTATCTTTACTCTTCATACTCCTTACCGCGAAATAAAGGCAATCAATCTGCTTTCTCAAAGCATTGCAGCATATCTCAGACCACTCTTCATACTCCACCCAAGCTAGTTCATTTTGAAGCAATACCAAATCCTTCTCAAGTTCATCGATTTCAGTATCAGCCTTTGTGATCAAGACTCTTAGCACTTGTATGCAATGTTTCTCATTCAGGGCATCCTCTTCTAGGACATCTACAACAGCGAAAAGAGAACAAAGAGAAGAAACCCATATTAACAAATGAGCAACGCAATCACAATAGGGAACAAAGTCGACAAGAATTAGAGAACCAGGAATCTAAAGGGGATAGGGCATTACCAAAGCCATAGCCGAAGTAAAAGTCACAGTGCCATCCATGTTGCATATAGCAACTGCTTTCTTGTGAAGCCGAAAAATTACTTGAATCAAATGCCATGAAGCTTAAGACCCTTGTATTCTGTCATGCATATAACTACATCACTATGCTTCACCCAAAAAGTACCAATACACAAAGGAATCACCAAGCCTACTCATAGTGAAAAATGGAGGCCACAGAGCAAGCTAAGTTTCAGAATGTGCTTTGCTTTGAACTCAAGTTCGAAAAATTTGTCAACCCGGTTTTAAAAAAAAAAAAATTTCCCTGAAGTTTACAACACTCCGAACTTAAAAGCTCTATTTAACAGTTCAATCAATAGAACAAAAACTAAAATAAAATAAAATTAAAAAAAAAAAAAAAAAACTACAACATCTACAAACAAACAAACAAACAAATCCATCTGTAGCGGAATAACAAAGTTAATAAAGATTTAAGGTAAAATTTCAACAATAATCCAAATAAAATAAATAAATAAACTAAGCAGGCTTCAACTATTGCTTTAACCATTTACACCAACCATCAACAAATATTTAACTCAGCTTAATCAAGCTCAATAATTATTTCCTTAACATTTAAATTAAAAATAACAATAATAGTCAGCCACTAAACTTCAACAAAAAAATTAAAAATAGAACAAAGAAAAGAAAACTACACTGTAATAAATGTTGTAACCGGCAAAGAGATGAATGTGCATGGAATGAAAACAGCAAGAAAATGAGAAAATGTTGAGTTCTTTCTAGGGAACCAAACAGTACGGAATGAGCTTACCCGAAATCGCTTGATCTAAAACGACATTAAAATTGCCATTTCTAGGTTTAGAAATCTCGAAACGAGAGAGAGTGAAAAAAAATAGAGAGAAAAGTGAGAGAGTGGGAGAGTGGATGAGTTAGTGAGTGAGTGAGTGAATAAGTGAGCAAGGGAAGGAGGAAGGGACTAAGTGAGTGTGAGTCCGTAGAGCAGCAGTCTTTGTGCAGAAAGAAGGAAAGAGAAACGAAACAAAAAAACAAAAACAATGAAAACAAAACAGAAAACAGAAAAAGCTGCTGCCTGAACACGAGGACGAACGTGCTGTTTTATGAGAGAGAAAAGTGGAGGGGAGGGGACTCTGGAGTCAATAGGGGCTTCTTTTGAGGATAGTTTTGGAAATAAATTACACGTGGACGACAAGAGGTAATGGCCCTGGGCCCGATCTGAGATTCCTCTTTTTGCGTAAAAATTTGGTTTTTTTTCTCAGCCGTCGATCTTACCGCTCGCCAAAATGGAGGCACTGAGAATCCGACGGTCAAGCAACCCTCTTGCTGTGTCCTGTGGGCTCTACGAGTTGTGAGAGAAACTCTTGCCTGTCGATTGTCGTTTGACAGTACAGACGCCCCTCTTTTCAAGGGAAAACTCTGCAGCCATTAAACTTTAGTTAATATCATGACACTCCTATACTTTTAGAAACACCGACATCAAACCTTTCGGATATTATATTTCTTAATGAGATAAAAAGTAGTGAAATTTATTAGAATAGTTTTTTTACGAATATTCCTATTTTGAAAAAAATGATGTCATGACTGCCTGCTCGACAAACCAACATGATTGATCTAATAATTTAACAATTATCCTATACAATTACTATCTAACAGTATTTGGCTAGGTTATACTTGTCAACTCAACAAAGTGTTCGACATCTTGACCTGATAGCTCAATAATCATGGTATGAGAATTTTTTAAATTAAAATTATTTTTCAAATTACACTTAAAATTAATATTTTTTTTTTATAAATTCTCCTTAAAAAGTATCAAGGATACTAAACAGTAAAGGGTGTTATCGAGATTTTGAAAATGGTCTTTTTTTCTTAATTTTACATTCATTAATTAATTACTTCTCCTCAATACTCATATTTTGGGATAAATATAGAGAGACCCCTCGAGTATACCCTACGTAATCAACTCACTCCCCTTCAATGCACGAGACTGAAGTTTAAGAAGACTGAGTCATTGATTTGAGAGAAGAAGCTTGGCTTGCTACGGTGATGAAGAGAGATGGAAGGGGAGAGAGAAGATTTAACTTATTTGATTAGTATTTAATTAATATTTCATATTTATGACTTTAAATGTCAATAATGCCCTCACATCATTTTTTTTTAATCACCGCCTAAATATTGGGATCTTTAAATAATTTATAATTAAAAGGTTAAATTTAGTACTTAGGGTATATCCGGGGATCCCTATGTGTTTATCCCCCCAATTTCCCCACTGAAAAGGTCTTAAAAGGGGCGTCTCTTACTTATTCCTTCTTCCTAAATGGTAAGACAAGAGAGGATAGTTATCCCTACAGCCTGGCGAGTTTTGCCTTGGAGTTTGGACTTTAGATGATTAATTGTTTGGCCCACATTAGGTAGTTAATCTTAGGGTTTACAAAAACATTAATTATTCTAATTAATATATCATTTAATCAACTCTGTGATTAAACAGAATTGGTAGATTGAAAGGGTTAAATTCAATCACATAATACTTCTTATATCTGCATTAAAAAAATCACCACCCCTAACAAAGGGATGTTAAAGAATAATAATCAAAATGTCAGGGACGTAGATGATAGTTTCGCTTCCATGGATGAGATCATACCGTAGTCTTGGATGATCAAAAACTTGAGTGGCAAGATGGTAAATCGGAACCGTAACAAGTGCAAAATTGGAGTCGTAACTTCGTTTTCTGCTTTTATTGGAACTTTTACAGCCATGAACTAGCCAGTATGGACTGAGCGAATACAACTATTGCTGACACGTTTCGATTGATTACTGGGGTAGCTAAGCTAGCTACATAGGTGAATGTGATGAATGTATGTGGAATGACGGTGGGGATGAAAATAATAATTGGGGCTAGGGAGTGTGGGACCAAGGACCATATCATTGAGAATTTGTTTGAAAGTGATGTGGTAAAAAGTACTTTTAACCAAAAGTGCTTTTTTAAAGGATATATTTTCTCAACTTCTTGAGATTTGGGTTATAAAAAGATAGGTAAAAATTCCTTCTTTTTATTTTTAGAATTTACTATAATCTTTATTTTTTTTAATTTGTTAAATATCTCTGTGAACTCTTCCTAAATTTCTGTGCTCCTTTAAAAAAAATATAGAAAATCAAGTAAATTCCCTACATAAAAAGTGCTTTTTAAAATAACATTAATAAACACCATCAAATTTCTATCACTATAACATTATTTATTTACATTAATAAAGTATAAAAAATCTTAAAAATTACATAATTTTTTTCGAAAACTTATAATATCATTATAGAATTAATTTTGATCTCATATTTAATTATTAAAGTTTCACAAGCGGTACTCGATAATCTTAATAGAAGATTTCATCGGAACAATTATTTTCTTTATTGAAATTCGATCGCATGTGTTAGAATTACCTAAAAAATATTTTTTTAACTATACATAAGGAAGAATCATTAGAAAGAAGAAAAACAAGAGCAATTTAAAATTGAATTTGCTGTACTTAGAGAACCTTATAAGTAACTAGATTTATTAACAGAATTAATGAAAGGTCTTTTCATGTAAAGAACATAATAAGTTCTAAAAAGTAAAGAATAATTGGAGCATGGATTACACAATTTTCATCTACGGCAGCAAAGCATAGCAAAGCAAAGCATTATACAGTTCAGCAACGCAAACGCTTTAATTCAATCCTCGCCAAAATCGAGAAGAAGAGAGAAGGAAACCCATTTGACCAGAACGTACCTCGAACGCATTAAACATTTATAGTGCAAACAAACAACTTATAAAACGTTTCTAAAACTGCTGAACAGTGAACGCATCGCGCTCTACAAATGAAGGATGAGATCCTCTCCTCTCCTCTCCTTCCGCCCATCAACTTCCGAATCCATCCCAACGACGCCCTCTTTTTGACCATAACCGACACTACTCATTGTACTCAATGCCATCCTTTGAATCCTTACTATTTATGATCCTTCTTTTGATCATAACCTTCTGTCCAAATCAATTGTTATGATAAATGGGTATAAAATCTTACATTGATATCGACCTCACATTATCCTTTAAAGTATCGTTCGATACATGAGACTCATGAGTAGCTCTTGTAATTTATCATAAGAATGGTGAAATCATTGAGTTCTTTTTACTACCAAAATAGGCTGGTCCACACCCTCTTCCCACAACCAAAGGCCAAGATTGAATGTCGGCTTTTTCTAAATGGCCCCCAATCTTGACACATGTAACACATTTGGATCGGGAACTTTTGGTTTTTATTTTGAAACCCCACTAGTATTATAATTTTTTTTAATCTCTCTTTTTACTTTTCTTCTCCCACTTTCAATAATTTGCAAGACACTTAAACGTATTATTTTATTTACTAGTTGCGTATATTATACAATTATTCTATCTTTGTATAAGTATAATATAGAAAAGGTGGTTTCTTTTGCTTTACATTATATTAAAAAGTAATAATATTGTACGTAAGAGCACTTTTTTACGTATACTCATATAGTATTATTGAATGATTAGTATATCATTAATTTATTTAGTTTTTTTTTTAATTTGGGTTTAGTTCCATTTTTCAATAATTCAATCGTATTATACCCTATCAAATTAGACAACCCGTTTTTTTATAGAATAAGGATGTAAGATGGAATGATTAGAACTAATTCCACAATATCAATTGTAATATATTAATTCGTGTAAGGAATTTAAATATCTAAAATTATCATATTTCTACTTAAATTTGTTGAATTCTCATACAATCACGTATCATGACTTAGAAACTACTGCAACCATTTCTTATCGTGATATCAAGAAGCATTATATGAAAGAGGTTAAAACACACAAACCAAACAACTTATCAATAATTTATTAAATCGTGTATGATTTTGAATTATTAGGCTTCACAATTATGTAAATATCCAATAATAAAAAGAAAAACAACAAAAATATTTCATTCAAAATTCATCGACATCTTATCTAATAATGAGAACAAAAAGTTCAAATATTTAAATCTTAACCAAAATGAACTATAAAAGAAATCCTCCTAAAATACAAAAATTTTCATTTTTGAAAAATTTTGAGTTCTAACTACAATAATAAAACTAGAAATTAAAATATGATCGTCATAATAAACAACAACCAAACCGAAATTAATCTATATCTAATCAAATTAGGCCTTTGAATCAAGAAAGTTCTTTGAAAATTAAAAAAAAAAAAAGATTTTAAATGATAATATGAGAAGAAATATATCAAATTTAACCGACTGTACTGATAATACAAAAAGATTTTAGAAATTTTAAATTATATAGGACTATCGTTTAGTTTGATAAATTTGAAGGGAGGTATGTGATATTTATTTATTAACAATAATAAGATTTGAAGGAAGACGGTGTTATTGGGAAAAGCAAACAAAATATTTTAATACAGCAGATTTGATGTCAGTTGTCAGTTGTCACCTCGATTTCCTTTCATTGGGCCCAAAGTTTGGCCCATAAAATTGGGCTTCAGATGCTCACACCTCGATATGCTCTCAACATTTTACTCTCTCTTTCTCTTTGAGCAGTAGAAAACAATCTAAAAAATAAAGGTTTGGATTTCCTTTTTTAGATATGAAGCTCTGCATTACTTAAAAAACAGATTGATTGAATGAATTGGCATTATCATCCCTGTTTGCAAATAGTACCTAAACTTCAATCATCGCAACCTTTTGCCATTTGTGTACACTGTTCACATAATTTTGTCGATTTCGAAATAATCGTCGGTGCCAAAAGTTGATTAAAAATCAACTTTGTCGTTTTAGTTAAAACAAGTAATTTATACTTGTTTACTAAATTTAATTTTCCAAATACCATCACATGCATAATAAGCGTATATAATATTTACTAAATTATTTAATAAATTATATAATCATAAACTTATTATTTTTTTAAACAAAAACAAAATATAATTATTAATTTTTGACCCTCCCCAACTACAAAGCTTGAGCTCAATAGTAACCTGGCGCGGAGATTTGACACATATGCACAAAAGGGCAGGTGAGGGAGTTAATGTCGCGTGGCAGAAGACGACAACGATTATATCATAAGTTGATACGTCAATGGGTAACACTATAATCATTGAAGCCCCTGTCTCCCGTTTGAGGTCTGTCCATCGATTTTTGTTGTCACAGGCCACATATCCCCGCCTTCGACAGGGGATTTTTTTAAATTACATGTATTTTTAAATATTTAGATTTTATTTATTTTTTTAGAAAATATTTTTGAAAAATAAATATTTATCAAATATATTTTAAATTAATATTAACTATATATTATTTATAAAGTTCAAATTAAACCATGTATCTTTAGTTAATTTTGAAACCAAAAAAAAAAAACATAAAATTCATAAACAAATATAAAATTTTAAAAAAATAGACTAAAACTTAAATAGCTCATTCATTAACAATATTATAATCACTCTAAGATAAGATTACCGTATTTAAATAATTATTATTTTTAATAAAAATTTACTAGTAAGAATATTTATGGGAACGAAATCATGCCACGGGGCTGATTCAAGCCTAAGAAACTCAAACTTAATAAAAAAAATATTTACTCTGACCTTCCAATTAAATTTTGAGAAAATAATTAATTTCAGACTTTTGTTAAACTGATATTTACCCCTTAAAAATTATCATTGTTTCCATAAAAATTAATATTTTTCCATTCAAAATTAATATCTAGGATACAATAATTATATGTAATAACAAAATTAAATCAAGTTCTTTAGAATAAAATAAACGTATTAAGAATTTAATCGTATCCACTACAGGTGAATCAGTTTCATTAAGATCAATATCGCAGGAACCTTGTCCCATAAGTCGGACTTCATATCATATAATTTCCTTTTTTCATTTTACAAAGAAAGCCAACTCAACCAAAATGGAGTCTTTCCACTTAGTCCAATTATCTTTTGTTCGCATTGTCTCATAAACATGATTTTAGTGAGCCTTACATATGAAGAAATCCCATCAAGGATTATCTCTCCTCAATTCCACTTCTTATGATTTACAAAAATTTATTTATTTGTCTCTCCAAGGACGTTAATCTTTACGAGGGCTTTAGTTTGATCAAAGGTTATAAAAATTTTATTCATTGTAATATGAGTAATGTTATACATCCCAAAACTTAGTCCAAAATTTACATCCAAAATGATGTGAACGTGAATTTTGTTAACGATAATTTTGTTAACGATTGATACGTGGATCATATAATGATGTAAACAGTAATATAATAGTCTTAAATGACGGTCAGATGATTTAGGATAACTTTTGAAAATGTGTAGGTAGTAATATTAATCCTTAAAACAATTTTATCTTTTCTATTTGTCTCTCAAAAGGATGAAATTTTTAACCTTTGTGAGGGCTTTTAACACTTTTGAGACTAGTTTTTCTGTTCTTCAAAGGTTAACTTAGATAATATCGAATTCGATTTCCTCTACAAGGAAATGGAATCTTTGAAACCAAAGGGTTTGCCACTCTTTATAAAATATGTTTTCAAATAAAAACATTAGGTGAAAACGTTAAAAGAAACCAACTCGGGAAATAGCCAAAATTATTATGTTATTTGAATATTAAACTCTGTTAGGAATTAAAATTTTCAAAATATTACTGTTTATAAATATTAAAAATATTTAAAATCCTATATTTATGAAACACTTTTAAAAGAAAATCAAACATTTCAAGTATAATATTTTTTTAAGTTTTTAATTATTATTTCTTTTTATTTTAGAGTAATTATATTTATCAAAAATGCTATTAGATCGATGCTATAAAATCGACAAGATAAAGTTTTTGATAATTTCTACAGCACTGTTGTAAATTCATAACGAAAAAGCATATTTAAAAAAAAAAAACAATTTGGATTTTAAAATCATAACGCAATTGCACACAATCCACCGACACACATATTCATACACAAACATACAAACAAAAACCTACTAAAAAAAAATATATATATATATATATATATATATTATAAAGAAAAAATAAAAATAAAAATAACAAACAAAACAAAACCATATTTGGATCAAGTGATCAAATGAGAGCTTCTTCCCTCAGAAGGCATTTGCTCCAAAATCCTCGAAGATGTCGACTTTATCATCAAAGAAACAAACCCTTTTCGTGTTTTCGCTTGTAATCATCTGGTATTCCTCCAACATTGGGGTTCTTTTACTCAACAAATTTTTGCTTTCCAATTATGGCTTCAGATTCCCAATCTTCCTCACAATGTGCCACATGTCGGCCTGCGCAATCCTCAGCTACGTTTCCATTGCTTTCCTCAAGATTGTTCCTTTACAAGCTGTGAAATCCAAGTCCCAGTTTGTAAAGATTGCAACTTTGAGCACTGTGTTTTGTGGCTCTGTTGTGGGTGGCAATATTTCTCTCAGGTATCTTCCCGTGTCGTTTAATCAGGCTGTGGGCGCCACGACGCCTTTTTTCACCGCCGTGTTTGCTTACGCGATGACCCTCAAGAGGGAGGCTTGGGTCACTTATGCTGCGCTTGTGCCGGTTGTGGCCGGGGTGGTCATTGCTAGTGGGGTATGTGTGATCACCAAATAGATAGACTTTGATTTTAAATATGTTGTTTTGTTTTTTGTTTTTTTTAATTTTTAATTTTTAATTTTGGTGCAATGATTGTTCCTGGATTTGATCTAGATTTATATTGTGCTTTTGTTTGTTTAAAGGTTTGATTTGTATTATTGTGTTGTGCAATGCTTGAGAAACTAGATCTGGGAATTCTGTTATATGGGTTATTTTGAGATTATTGGTGCTTGATCTTGTGATGATAATAGGCAATGAACAATGCTTGCTTTACTAGTAGGGAAAATGGAGTATTTTGACACAGCCATCTGTTGAAAACAGATTGCAGAACAATGTTCAGTTTGCAGGGCTGTGTGCCACACGTGTGGTTGTATAAACACCATGGAGGAACATGCTAGTATTGGCCTTATAAGAATGATCCTAGAAAGCTAGAATATATGGATTCTGGCTGAGGGCAATTCGTTATTCTGCAGCTAGGATGTTATATATAATCAAATATGCTGGAGAAATATGGAGAAGAAAAAAGGATAAGAGGCAATATAGAAGACAATATAATTGGATACAAGTTAGGTTACTGGGTTTTAAGGAGCTTAATTTTTTTTTTTCTGTAGATATGATGCTGCATCATCATCTGATATTACTCTGTTTGGAAAAGTTATTGGCTAGGAGAGAACTTTTTTAAGTATTTTACTCCTTGTTAAGCTATTTACTTTGTCTTTATTCCAAAAACTCTTTGACCTTGTTTCAGTGGAATTATAAGCTTTGAGTTATTTTGTTGATGGCAGGGTGAGCCTGGTTTTCATTTGTATGGATTTATAATGTGCATAAGTGCTACTGCTGCAAGAGCTTTCAAGTCTGTTCTTCAGGGTATCCTGCTTTCTTCTGACGGGTAAATGCACTATTTCTTTTGGTAAATAACCTACATTCAGTTTACTCCAAATATTTCTGTGTTCAAAGCTATAAATATTCCATTTCCTCTGAAAGTTTCTTTAATTTTATCATCTACATGTTAAGTCATTAAAGAAAAACTACTCTCCCCTTCCTGCTTATTCTGTAAGCAGTCTTGTTAATTCTGAATCCACTAAGAGAAGCTCAAAATGCTTCAAGATGAATGCTTGTCTGCTACTAATATTTGTTTGTCACTTGAATCAAGTTCCTTAAAGAGCAGTATGCTGTATGTGTGTTTTGGTATTTTATATAAAATGTGGTTGAGCAAGCTGGATGACAAACAGCATAAATTAAAACTGAAAAAAGGGCATTGAAATGAGCAACTTACTATGATGATGTTAATCTGTAAATTGAGGTGAATCAGGCATGTAAATCTGGTACAGTCTGAGAAGCAACTTGTGTTATCCCCTTCTACTCCCTGCATCTTATGTTTCTATTGAACAATCTTTTATGCTCAAAAGATTAGTTGGGTGGTTTCTTTACCTGTTTCTGGAATCTATTTGTAGTACTTTTGCAGCATTTTGTATGCACAAGAAAGGAAGCAGCTTTATTAGAACATGTCCAAGTGCTTGTATTGTATCAAAGGGATTTTGTAATAATATATTCGTATTTCAATAAGATGTGCTCTCTTTTGCCTTAGTCCCATCTTGATATTTTTTAGCATTTGCTTGTATTTTGGTGGAGGCATTGGGAGGTTTTAGTGCTTAAGGAATACTCCTTGTTGGTTGAAAGAATAAAAATTCTTGGGGCAATGTTATTGATGGCTTCCTTGAACCTAGAACAGTACTGGAGAAGAGTTTGTTTAGTCTTAGCTGCATCTCAATTACATATGTAAATATTTGATTCAGCTGCGGTAGCCTGCTTAGATAATGCCTGATCATGGACGAATGGGGTTGTTTTGAACTAAACTACCATGACAACAATCTTTCACCTGAAGAGCTAAGATTGTTCATTGCAAATCAAGTAACTATGACCAGCTTTACTTTCTACTTTTTCATCTTGGCAATCAACTTACTTTTTACTTCATTCCTTCTATTGAGTGATCATTTGATTTTCAAAGGCTCAACCTTCGATTTTGAAAGGAAATCGTACAAAGAGCCAATTTTTTTTTTGATGGATTGCTGATTAAGATGGCTGACTAATCTTTATATGATCCATGTCTGAGAATCCTACTTCAACTTTTTCAATCCATTTGTCTTTATTCCATAACGTGAAATGCTTTCTCAGTCTTTAATCCTCTGTCTTACTCTCACTGGAAATTTTTTGATACCTTTAGCTGCTTTTGTTGACTAAGACTCTTGGCTTGGGATGCTTTTGCTGATTGTTGTTAAAAAATGATCCCATGCTTTCTTATTTAAAAGAAAAAAAGAAAAAATCTTTGATGCTTTATCTGCTAGGTCTGACAATCTCTTCACATTTGAGTCAAATTAGTTCTTCCCAAACTGATTTTGGGGTGCTGGCTGCAATGAGTGATTATGAGAATGGCATTATGCATACTGCTTTTCTATTTTGAGACATTTACTTATTACTTTTTCTTCTTTCCCTTTTCTACATGTGTCTGTATCTCTTCTCTTTTTTTCTTGATTAGGTTGTGGAAATTAAAGAAATGTAACTAATGCTGGGATGGTGGCTGTTCAATTTGGAAGTTCTTCTGTTGTTTTCCTGTCTTCTCATCAATCTCTGTGATTTACTGTTTACTCTCACTGGTATTTTTTAACTGTATGGTATCTTGTTGCTTTATTCTTGCAGAGAAAAGTTGAATTCGATGAATTTGCTGCTGTACATGTCCCCAATTGCAGTGGTAGTTCTATTGCCTGCAGCAGTTATAATGGAGCCCAATGTGTTGGAAGTCACCTTATCCCTTGCAAAACAACATAAATTTTTGTGGATACTACTCATCATTAACTCAACATTGGCCTACGCAGCAAATTTGTTAAACTTTTTGGTGACTAGATATACAAGTGCATTGACACTTCAGGTTTAATATCATTTCCCTTCATTTTTTTTGCTTTGATTTTTGTTCTCCTCTGTATTAGTATAGTGTGCAATCTGCAACAATCAGAAAATTACATTAGCTATTCCTTGAAAATTCTTTTTATAAGTAAACTGATACTAACATGTCTAGTCTTTGTCAATCATGCAGAGTAGAAACAATATAGTTATAATATGGCAACCATTTATTATCACTATATAGGTATAAGCCTGGTCTAGGGTTTAAATTCATAATGCTGTTGAAGACATGTCTATGTTAGTCGGTACTATATAATTTACATATCTCCTATCTGGGAACATAATTTGCTTTACTGCTGCAGTGAATCTAGTCCCCTCTCCGAACCATGGACTTTTAGGCAGCAAAATTGACCATTTTCTGTGGTTGCAAGCAATGGAAAGAAATTTGTTTCATTGCTTATAAATATTAAATAAATTCACCTATAAAAATGGTAGAAAGGGAACTCCAGTGTTCGAGCTATGTTGCTGAAACTCTGCTGTGGTTCAACAGCCCCATTCATACCCAGAAACTCGTTAAAATTTGTTCACCGAGAGGATTTTTTGTTTTCCTTGGGCTGTAAGAACAGTAATGTTCCTTGATATATTTTGTATTGTTCTTCAAATCTCTTTTCTTCGGTTTCATGTTGTGATTATCAGGTATTAGGCAATGCAAAGGGTGCTGTGGCTGTTGTTATCTCAATCCTCCTGTTCAGGAATCCTGTCACATTCATTGGTATTGCTGGTTACACCATGACTGTTATTGGGGTGGCTGCTTATGGAGAAACAAAGCGTAGATTTAGGTGAACCATTCAGTGAAGCAGAAAATTTTCGTTAGCTGACGCGGTGCAGTTATTTCGTCTTGATGAAGAGGATAGTAAAGTTAGATGGGAGTAGATTCTTGGTGAGCATTGTTTTATTTAGACAAAGAGAGGGAAGAGCATTTTGCTGTACCATTTTATCATTATTTATATTTTGTAATTATTTCTATACGCCCATATATGCATTTGTATTTGATTCTACTTCTATTTCTCCAGAAGTGCTATCACATTCTTGCTTTTGCCATCCCATTATTTTTCTCCTCTTTCTGCGAAGTCAAATTACAGAAGAGCTATAAGCTGAGAGAATATGAATTACATGCTTGTACTATGAAGGAGGTAACATGCAGGACAACCAGTTGACACAATAGATGAAGCATGAACCATCCATCCAATCATAGATAAGTGCAAATCACCCATCAAAAAGTGCATGATTCATGTCCAGTATGGATATTACAAAATTACATGCCAGTTAATTTCTGCAAGCAAGAAAAATGCTATTTTGGTTACATTACATATTTCTTGTTTCAAGAGAGTTGATTGAACTTTCTGAATACTTTTATTTTATTATTATTATTGACATTTATTTTTATTCTAATCCAAAACACAAAAACATCTTCAGAAAAGGCAATGATAAGTGAAGATTAAAACCTGGAAGGACATTATTAAAAGTTATTAATTAGTTAACTGGAGGCAAATTAAACATGTTTTTATTGTTTTTATAAAAAAGGTTTCAAGTTATGATTAGTGTTTGATTTGTTTATTGAAAATCAAGCTTTGGAACTATAAATTTGCTTCTTTATTGTCCCCTTTATTAGTGTAGAGCGCTTTATCTGTGGACATGATTATGATTAAGAAATGTGATGAACGTGTTATTCTAGTCATTGAAGTGATGATTTGGTTACTTTTTTTGTTTGCAAATCACATGATATCAACTCTTTCTTACTTATTCAATCAGAAAATTGATTGTGATACACAATCTCATATAATTTTTTTTTTTTAATAAGCATTCCCTTGAAGGGTTTTACAAATTCAGACTAACACACTTCCAATTCTGATGCTAACCAACACAGATCCCAGGACCCGATGATAAACTCCGAGCATGAATCTCAGCTTATGTGTGCACTTCCACGTCGGAACTTGCGCATCACATGATATTTAGTATACCACATGGTGGTCAAATGCATTATTACATCGTGCCAGAAGTATGAATGTTCGGAAAAGACATGTTATATAGTACGATGGTGTCATGTGTCGACCGATAAATGGTTAAGATAAAAGACGTGTCAATTGATATAAAAATACAAGTGTTTAAGGTTTGAAATAGGATTGAATCTTTTTACCCCTCAAATGCATTATTACATCGTGCCAGAAGTATGAATGTTCGAAAAAGACATGTTATATAGTACAATGGTGTCATGTGTCGATCGATAAATGGTTAAGATAAAAGACGTGTCAATTGATATAAAAATACAAGTGTTTAAGGTTTGAAATAGGATTGAATCTTTTTACCCCTCATCACGTAAAAAGCAATTATAAGCTAATTGTGAGTTGCGGTTCTTTATGATTATCATATTTGATCATACAATTTAGGTTAAACATTGATTTAAGCCCTTGTTTTCACCAAATAATTGACCATCCACTGAGTTGAGTATTGGAATGTTAACCTTGGTGAAAATTTTGACATTCACTAACATTTTTCGTTGATTTGTAGCTAATTTTAACATTTTATGTTTTTTATATTGAATTTAAAATATATTGAAAAGTGAGCAACATAAAAAAAAAGACTCTGAAATTCATAAAAAGATAATTAGTAACTTTTTCTTATGAATTGAAAAACGTTTGAATTCAAGTATATCGAAAAGTTGAGTTAATTCTTGAAAATATTTATAACAATATATTATAATAAAGGATAATCTTGACGTGTGGTCTAAGGGCATATTAAACTTTCAAAACTTATATATTTTTTAATCGATAATTTTTAAAAATTGTATTAAATTAATTATTTTATTATATTTCATGATTTTTGAAATAAAAATATATTTTTTAATATAAATTAATGATTGTAATAAATAAAAATATACAATATCATTAGATGGATGTTACTACATATTAAAACTTTATATATTTATATTTGATTTTTACATACCTAAGAATATTGTGCTACATCAATTGTATGGATTAGGCTGGGCTTAATGTTAGGGGTTGACCGGCCGAAATTTTTTGTCTGGCCTGACCTGGCCTGTCAGCTAGGTTGGGCCAAAGCCTGGGTCAAAGGAGGCCAGACCCAGACCAATGTTTGAGGCCTACATGTCTGGTTCGGTTTGATCTGTCTTGGCCTGGTCCGGTCCGGCCTACCTTGGCCTGGCCCACCTTTTAAATTAAATATTTTTTTTTTAAAATTTTTTATAAATTAAAAATATTTATAAAAATTAATTTTTATATTTTTAAAAAATAGAAATAGTATTTGACTGCAAAGATCTGGCCCGCCCAATTCAATTCTGTTTTAACCTGAGCTAGACTGGTCCAAAGACCTGGAAGGCCTGCCCGGCCGCCCGGCCTTTTACCATCACTACTTAAAAGATAGGAACCGAGGAGACGTGAGAAGTTGGTCACGATCAAAGTCAATCAACAAACAGATTAAACGATGAGTGAATTGCTGCCCAAGGAATACGGTTATGTAGCTCTTGTTCTGGTTCTTTATTGCTTTCTCAATTTCTGGATGGCTTCCCAAGTTGTCAAAGCCCGCAACAGGTTAATTTCTTTCTTATTTTCTTGTTTGATCAGAAACCGAAACCAGGCAGTTCAGTTCAATGACTCATCATCCCCCCCTTTTTTTTTCTCCTTAAATTTGGTTAAAAATTCAGGTATAAAGTGGCTTATCCAACCCTCTATGCTGTAGAGTCTGAAAGCAAAGATGCGAAGCTCTTTAACTGCGTTCAGGTTGACATCACATGCTGCTACTACAATCTTTATTTTTCATTGATATTTTAATATAATGGATTCGGGCTACAATTTCTGGTTGGTTTGAGTACCAAATCAGCAATTCCAGTCCAGCGGTATATATAATTTTAACAAATTATGTATTTGGTTGGTGCAGAGAGGTCATCAAAATTCTCTGGAAATGATGCCTATGTTCTTCATGCTGATGATTATAGGAGGGATTGGTCATCCTATTGTATGCGCTGCACTTGGATCCCTTTACACCGTTACTCGTTACTTCTATTTCAAAGGCTATGCTACTGGGGAACCTCTCAACCGCCTCAAAATTGGGTTTGTTTCTTCTTCTCTTCTCTTACTCACTTTCTTATTACTTTTATTTTTGTTCACCATTTACAATTCTCTGCATATGATTTTTTATTTGGTTACTCTGCTCTTGTCCACGCCAATATGCACATATATAACTATAATCTTTCCCTTTCAGTATTAAAACTAGTTCATTTGGTTTTTTTGGACTCTACAACCTTAACCACAAACGTAATTAATTATAATTTAGTAAATATAACATGAGCATTCAAACAGATGATCACTTGGTTTACTTTGCGTTGATGTGACCCAACAGTTCAAATTCGTTTCTAAGTGCTCAACACTAATATTTAAGTTTTCAAATATTACAAGTGTCAAAAAAATTAAATGAAAAAAAAAAGGATTACTGCCTTTCATATCACTCTCTTTTTTCTTTTGTTTGTGCAGGAAATTTTATTTTATTTTTGTTGAGGAATAACCTACTTAATATTTGTCTCTTCCTGGGTTCCTCTTGTAAAATTAAGACTATTGGGAATAATGTTGTAACATATCGAGTCACTTCCATATCACTGATAGGCATTGAAGGTTCTGAAACCACTTTATAGTCAAGTAATAAAATGCTGTGTTATTGCTGTGCAAATTAACATTTATTTTGGAGAAAGATATTTAAGCTAGAGAAAAGAACGCCTACCATAACATTTTGGTTTAACCAATAATCTTTGTGATGTGATCCAAACAATTGAAAACTATGACTTGTTTTATCTCATTACATTCTTTTCCTTTTACAAAAGATGTGAAACTACCATCCTGTACCTTATTTCCACTTAACTTTTGTGTTGAAAAACGCAACATATTGTGTGGTTTGGATCTCAAGCAAAATATTGACATTGGCACTAGACATGTGGAATGATGCTCTGGGTATTTCAAAATCTTGCATATTTGTGTGGGTGATGACATTTTGGTTTGAACGTGGGTAACTTCACATGCAAGTTACCAACATGCAAAGATTTCTGTCCAGTTGCCTTGGACCCTTGGCCGTTACAGTAAATGAATATTGAACTTCCAAATCAACATAGAGGGCCAGTAGTGAGACCATGAACGATTACATCTTGATATGTGGACTACTGATGTTTTAGCATTTGATCAAATGCTTGGATTAAGTTTAATAGGTGGAAAAGGGAAATACTCAAATATGAGTCATGGTTAAAAATTTCTACAATCGAACAATTAGAGTTTGAAGTTGTGAAAAATCTCAATAGAGAAATATTAATTTACATATTCAATTGTCCATTATATGGTAATTATGTGATGAAAAGGATCAATATGCAAAATTGTTTTGATTTTAATGGTCCTTATGACCTTCGTATTTGCCGACCACACTAACTTGCCATGAGTTGAAAGTTTCAGAGATTGATGAAGGAACACATTCAGCATTTAGAAATTATGATTTAGTAACTAAAAGCATTATATTAAAGTATTGATAACTGACAAGATCTATCAATATAATCTGGCAGAACCCTTGCCAAGAAGGGGAATCTGTGGAAAATCCACTAGAGTAGGTGATAGAAATAACCTTCAGTTGATTGCCTTCTTCTATAGATGTGTCATACACTGAAATATCCTTGGTTGAATTGAATAAGCCACACAATTAAGCATATGACATAAGAAAATTAGCAATGTAGGGATCCATGTGAAGGTCATGGACAACAATCACCACAATATACATATTTGATTACATCCTTCAGTGGATAGTTTGTTACTCATATTATTGTCGAAAGTATGTATTGATAGTTTGAATTTATGTTACGCAAAGAAAATACGTTCTCTAGATTCTTGCATATAGATTCCATGATCCATTTAATTATAATTTATGTAAATCTACCTAAGGGAAATGCATCAATTCATGGTAATCTAACAATGAACATTAATAGGCCTTGCTTTTCCTGATACATTTAAAGGAAGGGATGAATCTACCACCGTTATAGAGTGTGAAAAATTGTTTTGCATTGGCAATCCAAAGGCTTTCTAGTATGAGAAGAAGATGGAAGGGAATGCATGTGAAGCAGAGTGAAAATTTCAGAAGTATGGTTTACAATTCAGAATAATCTCTTTTGGCCTTATCTTATTTATGAGCAAACCATTCTTTGTATGAGTTAGCCCTTGGGCATATGAAGAGTGAGTAAGTTTCGTGTTGATAGTTTTCATAAAGGGTAGGTGTAAAAGAGGAGACAAACAGGTAACTTTTTTGGTCTATAAGTCGCATGGATCGATATCTGTAACTATTTTGTTCATCTTTACCCATCACCATTGTGGATAAGTTGTAAAACCGTTTGAAGTATCCTAATTGCAGACTAGAAACCTCTGTTTCCAATGGTTAAATTATATTAGAAGATATTAATGTATCTTCACTAAAAACTCAATATACTATTCATCATAACAACAGCTTTGGAATTACTTACTAAAAACCTATCATGGGACTTGGGCACTTGAAGGGCTTGTATGGAGTATAGGATGAACGACAATAATGGTGTCTATAGTAATCAATTCACTTGTTACCATGATCATAGTGTTGTAAAATAGAATGCTATACAAATAGCATTTTGTTTTTCCTTTGGCTGGAGAACCTTGGTGGTATTGGCCTTCAAATGTTGTTCAATTTTCATTTCCAGAAATAACCATATACTTACAAAACAAGTGTGGTTGAGTGATAAGCTGTTATATGCTTAGGCTTTTTGAGTGTATTTATGAAATTAAGAAGTTAAAACTTTTCAAAACATGCACATCAACCAGGCTCATAATTATGGCTTTTACTTTGGAAATACTTTCATTTTTAACAAGAGGTAGATAGATTTGGATTTTGCCTTTCCTCAGTACATGATGGATGCAATTTCTGATTAGAAATTATCAGAAAACTACCCAAAATGTAAGGGTGTTGGTGTTTAAACATCTAAAATTTGGTCAAATAGATACTTTAAGGAATCTGAAGGTTAGAATAAATATTTAAGTTTAATGGAGATACTAAAAAAAAAAAAAAATTCACTTCAAACTTGACTTTCCACGTTTGAATCATTAAATCAGTATTTAACAAGCTAAGTGCAGGGATGATGCGCTAATTTTATCTTTCTTTAATTTTGTGCAGGAAATATGGATTTTTGGCCATAATGGGGCTTATGATTTGCACAATTTCATTTGGGATCCAGCAACTTCGTGGATAAATATTTTCTGTTTTATGTCTACTTTCCATGACTTCTCATCTACACATCAGTTTTTTTTTTTCTTATCTTTCCTTCAATGCAACCACTTTTATGTTTTTAGGTTGACGAGGGGCAAAGCAATGTAGTGTGATGTTAATGTTATGCTGATGCTAATAATTATTTATATGCCTAAAAGGTTGTGAAAATGGGACAATTTTAAATAGTATCCTTGTATTTTGACATAATTTAAAGTAGAAAGCAAGTTTATCATTTTCATCAACAAAACCCCTGAGGTTTGCTTTTTTTAATCAAGTGCTAATTTTAACCC